>BPTQ01000002.1:64886560-65157274 GCA_019973895.1 Chrysanthemum seticuspe
GTAGTTTTGCTTTTTATAAATCTCTCTGTCTACGCACTAGATCGGCGAAGCTTCTTACGAAACAACAGACTTTATCTTGTTGACTTTGTACTTGTATTTTTTGTTTAATTGCGAGAGTGGAACCTTTTAGTTTTTCGATTCCGACTCAACAATTGAACAGTTTTTGTCAAGAGACGTATGTTTTTCGTAAGTTGCTTTGCTTATCTATTAGTAGAACTTCTTTAATAGCCGAACTTTGTGTTTGAATTTCTCAAATTTTGACAACAAATGTTTGTACCACTCAGTCATTGACGATAACTTTTCAAATGAAATTTTGGGTTAGGTTTACCTATACCTGGCTTAGAACGACTAATGTTTGGATTCGAAAGTTGGTTTCGTAAGTTTGGTTTAGGACTTCAAAGGTCACGTCTTATATTTTAACTATTAAGACAATACTCACAACAACTTATAGTAGCAGTTCTCCTTAATCTACGTCTTCTGCTCTCAGCTAGTTTTAATCTTTGACAACAAATGTTGTTTGGAAAATTAATAAGTTTTGGCCAGTGAAAGCAGTGTGGTTGCCTAAGAAGATTGTGCACTCATAACAGAATTATCAATTTTATATTCTGCACTGGAAACTTCAGGATTTGGTTTGAATGCTTTGGTTGAAAGCTTAGGTTTGTAATCAGCAAGATTCGGTCCATATCCATTTGGATTGGGTTTTAAAGTAAACTTTTCAATAGCAGTTACTGACTCACCATGTTTGTAAACAACAGTTTTAAACTCTTTAAGTTTGTGTTTCAAGCCGATAATTTCTTCAAGATGATTATCTATTCGTTTCGTTGAATGCTTTTTGTATGCAGAGAACTGTTTTTGACAAGTTAACAACTCAGCCTTAGCTTTTTGATTTTCCAAGGTGAGAGCGTTAATTTGTTTTTTATGTTCATGTTTCAGTTGTTCTATTTCAGACAACAAAGCATTCTTCGAAGCGGCTAGATCACGCATCTGTCTCTCTAAATATTTTTCGTTTTGATGAGATTTAGCAAAAGCGGCTTCAAAACCTTTTTCACGGTTTTCTTGAGTTTTGAAAAAGTTGAGTTGCATTTTTAAACATTCAAAATCCTTGGTTAACAGTGCATTTTTACTTTTTAAGTCCTGATTTAATGCACAACATTCTTCAATTTGGAATTGCTGGTCTTTAAGTAAAAGAGCAAGATCTGGATGAGGCAAAAGTTCGACTTGTTCAATGGGAGTCACAACATGATCATTATTTAGATCCCCAAGTATAACCACGGAGTCAATTTGATTATCAAAGGAAACCATAAGGTCATCTTGATCGTCAAATATAACTACGGGGTCTAATTGAAAATCGTCGGAATGAGATGTAGATGACTCATTTTGAACATTCTGAGCCTTGCCGGATTCATATGTTGGCGGAGATATTAGATCATAGATAAATATGGTTTGTTCGGGTACCTGAGACAAGCCATCAGTGTCATACACTGGGCCTGTGTCACTCATGTGTAACTCATGCATATTAGCCATCAACATAACAGCTGCATTGGCTTGCAAGTCCTCCATATCATCATCTGAGTCTGCATCTGCCATAAAACTATGTTCTTTGTCTGTGAGAGTTCCACCAGCTTCATCCTTAAGAGCCAAAAGAAGAGCCTCTTTGTGATAAGCACTGCCCCTAGTCCTCGGCTTTGGGCATGCATTAGCCAGGTGTCCCTTCTCATTGCAGTTGTAGCATCGAAGACCATTCAATCCATTCTGAGCATTTCCCTGTTCCACCACTTGAGCTCTGTTGTTATTCCTACCCATAGCATTAAACCCTTGACCACCGCCCATCTGACGACCATAACCACGATTCTGAACTTCAACTCGTCCATTGTTCACAACAACTTGATTCCATGTGTTAGATGAGGAACGAATACGATTGTTGGATTTGTTGGTATAACGCCTAAAAGCATTAGCAATCATAACAAATCCTTGTTGCAATGCTTCGAACGGATCAGATTCCTCATTAGCTTCACTGACAAATGCTTGAGCATTGTTGTTGTTGTATGGAACCAATTGAGTTTGTTTAGATTGTTGTTGTGAAGGATCATATGGTGTGATTTTAGCAGTTGGTTGAGTTGTTGGTTGAGGAGGATAACTGTTTTGAGCATACAAGGAAAGTTGTTGATTTTCCGGATATGAAGGTGAAGCAATTTGAGCACGGAGAATCCTTTCCCTATCAACTTCCTTTTCATGAGGCTTCAAGTAATCGTACAACAATCCGTATGTAGAATGATGCATGTTCTTCGCTTGACGGAGAAAAATGACATACTTCTCCCATTCAGGACCAAGACTACTCAGGAACTTAGTATTAACTGCAATTCTTGGCATGATGATGTTGTGTTTATCCAAATCATTGATGATGTCTGAGAATCGATGATGATAAGACTCTAGTGTCTCTCCAGGTTCAATCAAGAAGTGTTCATAAGCCAAGTAAATTTTGGATTCCATATCCTCCTGATTGAGTGCAGATCCTTCCATAAGTAGATGAATGTGTTCTCACATTGCCTTTGCAGTCTTTTGAGCATCAACACTTCGAAGAATTGGGTTTGGTAATCCTAATAGGATATATTGCATTGCAAGTTCATCAGCTTCATAGTGTAGAAGTTCTTCTGGATTCAGGTCTGCAACAGTAGCAATGTTTGATTGTTCATCACTTGGTGGATTAGCATTTGGATCTCCGGGTACAATGACAGTAGGCATCTGAAATGGACCTTCCAAGATAACCTTCTTTAAGAACTTTCCATGTGGCTTCTTCAGATCACAAAACCTAAAGAACCTAATCACCCATTGATCGTAGTTTCCTGGAGTGAGCATTGGAGGTCTATCAAGTGATCCAGCCTCATGAATTGATTGCTGGCTGCTTAAAGCTTCACACATCTTTGCAAACCAAGTGGGTTCCTTCATAGTGTTCCTTGATGGATGTTGATTGAAATCGTTTATGTAGGGTTGAACTTGAAGACTTGGTGGTGTTTGAACCATTTGTGGTGGAGGAATTGCTCCAAGTTGGGGAGTATGTTGTTGATTAAATTGTTGTTGATAAATTGCTTGTTGTTGATTCCATTGTTTATGTTGTGGACTTAGTTGTTGTTGTCGTTGAGAATAAGTGTAAGGGAAATAGTTAGAGTATGGTGGTTGTGACATGTTGAAAACTTGTGTTGGTAAAATGGATCTTTGTAGTCGAATGAACCTTTGTTGATGAAGTATCCTTAGGCGTAGAAATCACAATAAACCAAGTAGCACTTATGCGTAAAAACACCAAAGTTACGCGTAACAGCAAGAGTTACGCGTAGGTTTAGCTTACGCGTAAGTTAGGAAAAAGCACAAAAGTTAGGCGTAAAACAACAAGTTAGGCGTATACAACTTAGGCGTAGGATTACCTTATGCGTAAGACTGGGCTTAGGCGTAAGATGAATCTTATGCGTAGGATTTTCTACGCGTAAGCTTTATGCTTATGCGTAATTTTAGGGTTTTATCCCAAGTGATCTTTTACACTATCACAGTGCAAAAGATATCCAAAGTCGACGTATTTTCAGGCTTATCCAAGCAAGAAAACACGGAGTAAACCACGAAACTGAAGATCAAACCAAGGAGTGAGTTACGCGTAAGTTTAGGGTTTCACTTACGCGTAGGACTACTCGTAAAGTGACTTTTGCCCAAAGATGTTTCTAAACTAGATTTTTGTGATGAGAAAGCTTCAATATCACCAAAATAACACAAAAGTGTGAAACTTGATGAACTAAAACGTCTAAAACAGTTATGCGTAGACAGAAACCCTCGTTAAAAACCAAGCTCAAAAACGTTTATCCACGCGTAAAGTTTGAAACTTTTTGCCAAAAACAGTTATTTTAACACCTTAAAACATTGAAAGTACAAGAATCTTGGATTCAAACGTGTAAAAATTGTGTTTTTAAGCGAACCAAAGTATCAAACCACACACGTATGTTCTACGCGTAGGACCAAAAAACGTTCACCCAACTATTAGGCGATTGATACCACTGTTAGGTCACTAGTTTTACAACACAAGCATCAATGAAAGAAATAGAGAAGAGATAGAGGTCGGTTGAACAATAAACAAACACACACACACGATATACTTGGACGGTTACGCGTAGGGCATGAGTGAAAGGAATAAATTAAACAACCAACCCTCAAGTGAGGGTTATTACATAGTATTTATAGGAGGGAAGCTAGGGCAACACTCCTAGTTCCCATCCTTTCTCCTATAGGCTTGGGCCTAAGCTCATGGGCATTCTAGATAAGCTTAAGGCTAATAACAAACATAAAGGCCATAATTAAGCTAACTATTACATATGAATTACTAACACTTGATTTAGGTTTAGGAGTGATTCCAACACAAGTAATATTGTTTACATCTTATAGAAATGCATATGTATAACAACTAGTGTTTACATAATATGGAAATGTACATATATACTTGGTATATATTGTAATGGGTAATGTAATGGGTAAAAATCTAAGTCCTTGACCCATTGACTAGGTACAATGAATGTTGTTGAGGTAAAACCCAAAGTCCATGATCCATACCCATGGAGCTTGATCTATAACCCATGACCCATTGCATGAACTCATGATGGGTATTATCCATGATCCATGACCCAAGACCCATGACCCAATGTCTAGATACATTGCATCTTGTTGGTTATCCATAATTCATTACCCATAACCCATAACCCGTAACCCGGTTTGCAACCCAAAATCCGGACTTAAGCTGACCCAGCTGCCGGATCCTTAGGATTGCACTAGTCGGATCCCTCTAGGGAGGGATCTGTGGAACAGTAGACAATTTTGTCTATAAATAGTGAGCCATTTCTCACTTACAACTCACCCCTTTTACACATACTCTCTCTTAGTATTGTAACATCTCTAACCTCAAATCCAAAGGATCTTTCTATGTAGTTTTGTGTTTGTGTGATTCTTTAGGTTCCTCTTAAAGGCGAGATCACCACCTCTTGAAGTCAAGGTTATGAGTTGCTAAGCTTCGTCATCATCAATACCACTAAAGTGTCTCTTGTTGATAGTTCTTTTCTCCCTCCATAGAAGTGTAGTGTTGAAGGCATTAGTGAAAGGTGCCGAAGGGTCGTGTCGAAGGCAGTAGTGAAAGGTGCCGAAAGGTCGTGTCAAAGGCATTAATGAAAGGTGCCAAGGGTGTACATTCGATATGGTGCATCGATGTACAAGATAGTTAGTTTGGGTTAAAGGATAGTGATGTCCTTATGATGTTGTAATAAGGAGTGTGTCTCCTTTGGGGTTGTCGTGTATTGGTGTAGTGTTAGGTAGTAGTTCCTCCTTTGTAATGGAACTCGGTATCTAGCCTTGTACCGGATAAAGTGTAGGCAATGTTGTGATAGCCTCGTGGAAGAACCCGATGTCTAGCATTATACTGATAAAGAGTAGGCGACGTTGTGAAGGCTTCTCCGCCACATTAAGGAGCTTGTGTTGTGTAGTACTTACGAACTCTCGAGTGGGGAACTCGGGGAGTGGAGTAGGGCAAGGAAGGTGTCCTTGTAACCGAACCACTATAAATACTCGTGTCGTGGTTTTGTGTTCCTTACTCTTTATCTTTTGCATTACTTGTTTATATGCTTATCTATCATCATCCAACACACACAATAAAACAGATTGACACAAGTCTATCTAAATATTTTAAAACGAAGTTTTAATCAGTAAAACTATTCAACCCCCCTTCTAGTTTTTCACATCTTTGTAACCAAGTATCCTCATATATGGCCTTCATATACTCTACCATCTCATCTGTGACTGCTATCATACTAAGGTCCTTGTCTGCCATTGTTAAAGTGTTTGTGAGGGTTGTGTGAAGGATTGAGGGTTTCTGAGAATGTGTGTGATAGATTATCGGGTCTTTGTTAAGTCAGTTGTTAGGTGAAGATGGAGGGAAATAATAAAGAGGGCATACAAATTGGTTTTGTTAGGTTAGGTTAGATTTAAGTGAAAATGTTTTTGGTCTATTATACCCTTGTTAATATAACTCAAAATGGACGTTGGCCGAGGGAAAATGCGTCAAGGGACATCTTTGACCTCAAAATCCCAAGTTTTGAACTCACGATGATGAAAATCTCAACTTTTGTCTCCCAAAGATGTTTTTTGACAAGTTAAAGGACCAACGGTGTATTTTTGTCATGATTATCTCCTTTGTTTTGGCTTTTAATACTGACCTAGTTTGTGGTGTGTGTACGACCAAACGAGACAACCATACATCTATATACTATTTTCACTTTCTCATTTTAGATACAAGACATGTCGGCCCTTAAAGAAAATTTAGAACCACACATAGGTCATTCGTAGAACGGCCAAAAAGAGTACCTAGTTTTATGACAAAAAGCTTGAATAACTTGATGCATTATAAATGCCTGAAGAAAGAAATAACATTAATTGTTGTTGTTATGGATATTACCATTTTGTATTAAGTTAGTCGTAATATTCAAAACTCCATACACACACGAGATTATAAATATCAAAATAAAAACACGAGTTACTGTGATTCCTAAATGAATACACAAGAGTCAGGTAAAATCAGTGTTGCAAAAATAGGCCGAATCGCCGATTAATCGGTAATCGGCCATACACCTTGTAGAATTTTGAAAATCGGTCAAAAAATCGGTCAGGTAAAAAAATCGGCCAAAAATAGGCTGAATCGGTCAAAAATCGGCCTAATCGGTCAAAAATCGGCCGAATCGGTCAACTTTAAAAAAATAATAATATTACTTATGACGCACAATGGGGATCGTTTATTTCACTTATAACGCACAATGGACCTTATAATCAGAATTGGAGCCTTTTATTGAGGTTTGAAAACATAGTAGGCTTGGAATCACTTAAGATATTTAGTTTGGTCTCCAGAAATACCCAAAACTTGCAGGAAATACCAATCCGATTAATCACCGATTAATCATGCCTTGACCGATTACTCGCTGCAGGGTGGTCGACCGCCCGACTACCGATTCGCGATTTTTGCAACATTGGGTAAAATACTCCGTATTATCTAGTAATTTACTATTCAAAATTTTCACATATACGCTTATCTACAACACCAGTTATAGTTGATCCTGCTGGAGCGGGAAATGAGAGAGGTAAGATGTATACAGTCACACCTGTACCCGAGAGTAAATCAACTGCTTCCATAAAGATCTTCGCAAGAGTGTGTGGTGAGAAAAAAATTATGTGTACGTGTGAGAGAGAGTATACAGATAAAAGCATATAAGAATATGGACGTAAAAGACATAGATGTTTAAAACAAAAAAAACATACAATCATGAGTTAATTACATTTTTGGTCTTTGTGGTTTACCGGGTATCACGATTTTGGTCAAACAGTTTAAAAAGTAACGGATCCTGTCCAGAATCTGACGACCCGTAACAGGTTTGGTCCAATTTTTCGTTGACCAATAATTTGACCAATTAAGACACGTGAAATGACTAAGATACCCTTATCTTAATGGACTAAAAGTGTTACACCCGACAAACCATAAGGACCAAAAATGTAGTTAACTAATAAATTTATAAAACTAAAATAATAAACTTTTAACAACTAAAAACTTTTATAGAAATTAAAAAGTATCTACAAAATTTGAAATAAATTATGAAATTTTTATCACAGCAAAACTTAAGTAAGAACTATTTTTTATAAAAAGAAAGTGAATCTTAAAACTTATGAAATACTAAAACTTTTATAAGATTTATAAAAGTTATAAAAACTGCTTATAAGTTGACTGAAATTCGAAAACTAATCTTCTTAAAAAAAATATTTGATTTTCTTAAAAAAATCTCTTTTCTAATTACTTTTAAGATTTATACACGTTTTTCTATATATTTTATTACATGTTTTTATATAAGTTTTTATGTAAGTTTTTATAGACACATTTTTATATACATTATTATATACGTTTTTATACATGTTTATATATATATTTTTATATACATGTTTATATAAGTTTTTATGCACGTTTTTATACACACCTTTTTATATATGCTTTTATATATATTTTTATATACGTTTTTAATCTACAAGTTTATCTACACTTTTATATATGCTTTTATATATTTTTATATACGTTTTTATCTACATTTGTTTCTACATTTTTATATACGTTTTTATCTACATTTTTATATATGTTTTTTATCTACATTTTTATATACGTTTTTATATACATTTTTATACACGTGTTTATCTAAGTTTTTAAAAATGTATATAAAAACATATATTTGAACGTATATAAAAAACATAGATAAAAACATAGATAAAAACGTGTATAAAACGTATATAAAAATGTAGATAAAAAACTTGTATAAAAACATAGATAAAAACGTATATAAAAATGTATATAAAAACGTATATAAAAATGTATATAAAAAATATATAAAAGCGTATATAAAAATGTAAATAAAAACGTAGATAAAAATTATATATAAAAACATTTATAAACACGTATATAAAAGCGAAGATAAAAAAGTACATAAAAATGTATATAAAAGTGTTGATAAAAACGTAGATATATAAAAAAAACGTATAATAAAACGTCGATAAAAACATATATAGAAATGTATATAAAAACGTTTATAAAAACATAGATTAACACGTAGATAAAAACGTATATAAAAATGTGTAGAAAAATGTGCGTATAAAAACGTGTATAAAAATGTGTGTATAAAAATGTGAACTAAAAGTGAAACACCCGATAAAACCACAAGGACCGAAAATAATTAACTCTTTTATTTAACAATATAGATAAAAAGATAAAAATGCCCTCATATTTAATAGTCAAAATTAGTCAAACTAACAGTTAACGAAAAATTGGACCAAACCTGTTATGGGTCGTTGGATTCTGGACAAGATCCGTTACTTTTTAAACGATTGGACCAAAACCGTTATACCCGGTAAACAATAAGGACCAAAAATGTAATTAACTCTACAATCATATATAAAAAGAATACATGGGTGACATGTTAAGTCATGAAAACTATGGAAGCAAATACTCGCGAAAAAGCAACTTTAAAAACCCGCATATATACCCAAAGTTTAATGCTAATACACTTCCTAAATTAATTGTTCACATTTCTTTTTTAGGTTGTCTCAAATTAATTGTCTGTCATTAAAATAGATATATGATTTAGATTGAGTTTTTCATATCACCCTGAGTTGAAGTTATTATCACTTATTTTAAAGAAACATTAACTATTGTATTTTTCTTAAACTATGTGCCTTTTGTCGATAGACAGTTATTGGGATAGAGTAAGTATACAAGATATGTGAAAACTATGTAATGATAACGCTACTTAGAGTGCTAGGCGCGACTCAAGTTATATGTCAAGTCATAAGCTCGTCACATCAGCTTTTACAAACCTAAAAAACAACCTCCTTAATAATATTTACTGTGACACACTGCAACAAATCCACTTTACACTAATTTTTTTTTTTTTTTGAAAATAACAAAACACCACCCACAGGGGCAAATCTACAACCAAGGGTGGGTATGCACGTGCATACCCTCTTCCATCTCGCACCAGTGTAAAAAAAATAGAACTGAAGTGATGCATAGCCGTTTTAGCTTTGGTGCACAGCCTAGAAATACCAAGAAAATAGTGGTGCACACCTATGATTTTTCAAATGAACAAAATCATCAAAAGCAAAATTGAAAAAATAGAAGTTGTTTTGCAGTCGATGTTGGGAAGGAGGAGGAGGAGGAGGAGGAGGAGAAAGAGCTAAAAGTCAAAATGAATATATGTGAAAATAGAAAAGTAAATGTCATAAGTTACATATCTCAAACACAAATTAAATTCCAGTTAAATATGCTATTAAATACAATACTCTCACTTTTTAAAATTTTAATTCTACCATACGGATACTAAGGTTTGTGCTTGTTTGTGTTATATACCTGCTTTTTGAATTACTCCACATTAGTTCAGATAAAATAAAATTACTCCACATCTTTTTTATCTATGATTTAAGAAAAATATATTTAACATTATGAGGAGAGTTATTTTACATACCAAACTTTTCTTACATACCAAAGGACTCATCTCCACCATCCATCTAAAAAGAAATCAATGACTGAGATTAAAAGCATTTTATTATTTCACCTATTTTTATAATTTAAATATCTCTTAAACCTTTAATCGTTAGGAAAAAATAATTACACCATCGCGACGAGCATTTAATTATCTTTCTATAGACGGGCACTTTGATATACTTTCGAAAAAGGAAAAAAAATCGTTTTTTTTCACGTTTTTTCGTCTTTTTTTTTCATTTTTCTTCGAAACTGGAAGTTGCATGAAATATCATATATGATTTAACACTAATTTGAAGATCACATGTGATATTAGTGTTAAATCACATATGATATGTAATATCATATGTGATACTAGTGTTAAATCATATATGATAAATCACATATGATATACATATCATATATGGTTTAACACTTGTAGAAAACACAAAGACCTTGATAGATCTTAAGCACTCGGAGATCGTTAGCGTTGCCTATGTAATCACAAGCAAACTAATAGAAGATCTCTACACCTCGTATTCTTTAGCGGAATGTAAATACAAGATATAATAACTAAGAACTCTTAGATCCTCTATGGATCTTTTGATTATAGAAACTCTATGTTTCGGATATTTTACAAGACTTGAAAGACTTAGAAAAAAAACTTATCTATTACAAACTATTATGGTTCCTTTTATAGGCAAGAAACCCTAATGACTCACGAGCGTTTACAACGTACGCTCCTAATACAAACATAAACAACGCATGCATCTAGACAAGCATGCAACTAATCATATTGTTTTACTAATCATATTGTTTATTCTGAGTAAGCTCTATACAATACGGCGCCAACCTATCTTTCATACGGCGCTGACTTTTACTACATACTGCGCTTATCTCTCCTACGTGGATTCGCACTTTCAGCAGAATCACGATTTCTGCTTTAACACTTCAGCTGAAGTATAACTTCAGCAGAATCCATTCTTCTTCGGCAGAAACTCTTCGGCAGAAACTTTTAAGCAGATCCAGTAGTTTACCGTAATTCCCAACAATCCTCCCCTAAACTGGAATTTGACTAGGTTAAGTTCCAGTTTCCTTGATAGATCGTTAATGCTGTTGAGGATTGTACCATCTTATGAGAAAATTTCCAAACAATATCCTCCCCATTCCGTAAACACTTCTGAGCTAGGAAGGTCCATTTTCTTGAGCACAAATACTGCACATTAAGAGGAGTGCATTCGAACATCAGCAGCAAGAATCAGAAGAAGAACATCTCTATGATGACTGAACTGTTATAAACCAGATCTTTGCAGCAACATATGACATCATGTACATCAAAACATATAAGTTTCATACTATTCTCATCACTTCCAGGTGTGTTAACTCCTATGAGAGGTGAATCACTGAAAATGATGGGTTTGATGTCTCTTTACCAATAGCCATCACTACTGGAGTAGCCATATGTTTGAGTTCGAAAACTATGGTACATTGATAACCATCTGATTTATTGGCAAACCAGCAACCATATAAACGGATTTGACTTGTCTTTACCTGTAGCCGTTTGCTCAGGACTAGTCAATTCTTAGAATTGGTGAATTGAGGACCAATTATGGATTCAGTTGCCTTTACCACATGCCATATACATGTGGGCTAGCCAATTCTTGGATTCCAAAAAAGGAATAGACCATGGTGAATTGATGCCCATACAACCCTCATCAGTGAAGCATGGGTGGTTGTAGACCCTATGATTTTGAGCAAACCATTACAGCCATCAACAGATTTGTTGTGTTTTTACCAAAGTTGTACCCTTTGGACTAGCCAACTCTTTGTGTCACAATTCTCAAATTCCGGTCATTTATCATACTCCATATTCATCATTTCATAACGATTCGTGCATGGTTTTGCATTTCACATTAAACGTTTATTTTCTTATTAAATAAACGCTATCGCGTAATAAATTTATTTTGAACATTTGACCCGATACTTCCAAAAATTTTCCCGGTATATTTTTATACTTACATTTAGTTTATAAAAACTATATTTTGAGTTTACCTAGTGTTTTAAATTTATTTGGTATATAAATCGTTAAGTTTATATTATTACGACGCTTTTCTTAAAAACTACACGATAATTATATTATCACTCAAATTATGCAAGGAATGTATTTTTACAATTTTTATGATCTCATTGCATTCTATTTTGATCTATTCAAAATTTCTTTTACCTAAAATTTCCTTAAAAACACTAATGTATATTAAATCTTACAAGTTACCTTTTTACCTACACCTTTCACTTACACATTTTTACAAATTATACATATTATATAAAAGAAAAAAAAATGTATTTTAACATATACATTCCCCCTTGGCCGACCAAGGGGGTGAATGTATTAATTGTTTGTTGAAAATTTTCTTACAAGTTGATATTTATACTCAATATTACTTACATCTCATTCATTATCAATAATACAAAGTTCATTCAAGTTCTTCTCTCTTGTTTATCCTCTCCCAAAATCGGCCATAGTAGGGTGTAAAGAAGAAATCATCAAAATTTTTGCAAGATCAAGTTTTATCAATCTAGAATACACTCTTGTTTAGATTTTGAAATAAAAACCTAGGGTGTTTAGGTCAATCCTTTGTTCTAATCACCTCATCATATCACTAGTAAGCATCTCATGTTTATTTTCATTTTACATATTCATTTTATACTCATCTCATCATTTTGAGCAAAAACATGCAAGACTTGTGTTGTTTATACCATTTTTTCCATTGATTTTAGAGTTATATATATAAAGGTCATCCTATAATTATCCCCTTGGTATATGTTGGTCTTGATGATGTTTAGGAACCCATGACACCCTAAGAAGGTGTATGGTAGGATTAGTATAGCTTTGGAGTTGATTTGAAGGGATTAGAATAGGTTTAGTACGAGAAAAACTATTTTCGACTAGTATAAAAGGTGTTCTGTCCTTGTTTTACTTTTCTGGAAAATCCGACAGTAGGCACGAAATTTTGGCCTTGATATTTAGAAAATATACTTTAAAACGAATCCGTGGCCGCTTGAACGGAATAAAACGGAGTTATAACGAAGAAGTTATGAATTTTTAAAGTTTGACGACGAAATATATATTTTTCAGAAATTTCAGCATACTATTTTTATCTTGTACGAGTCAAAAACGAGCCTTAAGCTTTACAAATTATTTCGACTTATCAAAAATATATTAGTATACTTTGATACGAAGCTAAGGACATATAATACGTAGAAAACGGATTTGAAACGACAAAGATATACACGTTTTCATAAAATTGCCGTAACTATTATTTTTAGAAAAACTATATTATTTTTACGAGATAAGTGTTACGGTAACTAAAACGACCATGTTGGAGGCTGTTTTTAACTATGATGTGGAACTTTTTGTAACGAGATGTTTTCTAATAAAATTAAGATCATCAAGCATATTTTCTAAAACAACCAACCGTTTGTATAGCGGAGTTTTAATAAGTTATTTACGGATGCTTAAACTTGGCCGAAACTCACTTTTTACACAACAATTAGACAAAATCACCATCTTTAACCCTTATTATCTTTATGTTCGAGACCTTTATGTCGAAAACTCATGAACTGAAACTTTTAGATTTTGATACAAACTTTCCAAAACCGTCGAGTTCGTTTCCTAACGTTCGACGTACACCATTTTACGACTAGTTTTTCGAAGCCATTTTTGTCACTTTCAAGAAATTTCCGACGACATTGTTTTACGACGAAAAGTGAAAATTTCACAATAAATCATTACGAAACTATTGTAGGATGACATTTTGACGTAAAAACTTGTAAAGTAATTTAAGAATGGTCGAGACGTCAAAAGGGTATTTTTCGACGATAAGTATTATTTTCAAAACTCACAAATGGTATAAATAACATACGAAATGCATGCATAACATTACATCATAACTCATTACATATCATAACATTCATTTTAGGTCGCGGATAGTTTCCGATCCTCACTTTCGTGCACTTCATTTTGTTAGCATATCAATCACACCAGGTGAGTTCATACCCCGCTTTTACTCGTTTAAATTCTTATAAACTATTTGGGGCGAGATACATGCTTATTTATCAAAACATTTAAACTCTATTGCCAAACAACATTACATATACTCTAGACTTGGTGCGTGTAGTGATTAGACTTAAACAAACATCCCGGCATTTATATGTTGGAAGGCCATTAATTTGGATACAGCCCAACGTGAGTCGTTGGAGGAACATCCCAGCATTTATATGTTGGAAGGCCATTTTTATGGATACATCCCAACGTGAGCGTTGGAGGAACATCCCAACACGAGTTGTTGGAAGACCCTTGTGGTGACATTTATACTTTTAACTACTATGATATATGCATACATGATTGACATACTATATTTTGGCAATGGGTTGTGAACACACAGGTTGCAAGTTTTGTATGGGCGGAACTTGGAACTGAGTGGATTTACAATGCCTTTGCTGTGTGAACATTTCTCAAAGTATTCCAAATCATTTTGTTACAAACTTATGAACTCACCAACCTTTGTGTTGACACTTTATAGCATGTTTATCTCAGGTCTTAAGGTGATAGCATTTCATGGAGCTTTTGGGTCTCATGGCATACACTGGAGTCTTGTGCTTTTAACAATTACCATTCGACATGTTTTGTAAACTCTTTGTGTATTATCAAACTTTGGGATTTCTTGCTTGTAAACTTTAACTTATGTAATCGAATGGTAAACTTTTCAAAACGTCTCATTATAGAGGTCGTTTTCTGTATCCATACTTTGTGCTATGACGTTATACCCCAATGACACTATCGTTCCGCTGCGATATTTTGGGGGTGTGACAGATTGGTATCAGAGACTTGGTTATAGAGAACTAGGTTGCATTTTAGTTCCTAGACTATAACCGCTCTCACGTCGATCCTTTCTTTTCCTATCACCTTACACACTTTTCGTGCGCATATGTTTTCTTAAGTATTCCTTCTAGAACCACCTCATTAGATAACGCAGTTTTCTTGTACCAATAGGGGAGTCCCAAAATCTAGTTGGGTCATCAAAGATATGGAGCTCAGTAATGAGCACTTATCTAACTTGATCTCGTGACAGTTCTTGTTTGATGAGATGCGAGATCGAGCTAAATAAGTGTTACTATAAAGCTGGATAGATTTGATGATTTTGCCCGAGGATGGGAGTTCTCTTGAGGATACTTTGGGAACTGCTGGCGACTAAACCTCATAAGTGACTTTAGCACCTAACGGAATTTCCTATACACCAAATGCGACTCTCCCTAGATACCTACCCTAAATCCCTCCTTCACCGTTTAGAATCAGATGATAGACTGGCTACCTATTTAAGTAACACCAATCGCCGGGACATGTATGTTTGGTGGTGTGTACACGTGTGAAATGAAGCAATTATAATTATGGTGGCCAACATAATTATAAATGCGTCACAACCCACGTGGACATATGCAACCACGCATACGTAGATCGGTGTGGACACCTTAGGAACCAATTTGTGGCGTGGTATTATGTTTGAGGACGTTAAACATAGACATTGGGAATTCAACGATTCTTTCCCTTGCAGAAATAATGGCACCAAAGAGAGTAACACGCAGTACTGGTCGAGGTGGTGCGGCACCAAGAGGTGGAATGACAGGTGGGCGTGGAGGTAGAGGAGGTGGTAGCGACATGGGTAACAATGACAACAACACTGGCGGAAACCCTGATTTTGCCGCCATCATCGCTCAACAACTTCAAATCTTACTTCCCACTATTGTTACACAAGTTGGAAATCATATGAATAACTCGGGAAATCACGGGAACGGGAACGGTACTGGCGACACCAACAATGTAGCTGGCAGCAACAACAACAACAACAACAGAATTGGATGCACATATAAGGAATTTTCGGCATGCAAACCTGTGGAGTTTGATGGTATAGGAGGTGCTTTGGCTTATACTCGATGGGTAGAAAAGACAGAGTCAGTAATCGACATCAGCAATTGTGCCACACATCAGAGGGTGAAGTATGCTGCTTGTTTGCTATCAAGGAAGGCATTGACATGGTGGAATACACAGCTACAGGCTAGGGGTAGAGAAGCAGCTATAGGCATGACATGGGACGAATTTAAGGAGTTATTGAAAGAGGAGTACTGCCCGGACAATGAAATGCAGAAACTAGAGGATGAATTTTATCACCACTCCATGATAGGGGCTGGTCACGCAGCCTACACAGACCGATTTCATGAGTTAGCCAGACTAGTTCCTCATCTAGTTACCCCTGAGTCCAAAAGAATCTCGAGGTACATATATGGACTTGTCCCCGAAATCCGTGGAACTGTGAAAACAACTGAGCCTTCTACAATACAAAGTGCGATACTGAGGGCAGGAACCCTGACAGATGAGATGGTTAGAAATGGTACTTTGAAAAGCAGTGATAAGAGGAAGGAAGCAAGTGGGTCGAATAAGCAGGTAGATGTGGTAGCAGACAACAAAAGGGCAAGAGTTTTTGTGGCAACTGGTACTGAACAAAGAGAGTATGCGGGTACCCATCCCAAATGTGCTAAATGTGCTTATCATCACCCGAAGTCCAAGCCCTGCCGCTTATGTACAATATGCAATCAGTCGAATCATTTTTCGAGCCAGTGTAGAGAGCGTGCAAGACCAATAACAACGGTTAATACGGGCAACATGAGGAATAACCAAAGAACTTGCTACGAGTGCAACAGCCCGAATCACTACCGGAATAATTGTCCTCAGTTGAATAAGCCACCGATGCAAGCTCCTCTAGCAGTGGCAATTGAAGGAAATAACCCAAACCCTGTACTCAATATCAGTCCACCCCGAGGTCGAGCATTCTATATAGGGACCGAGGAAGCCCGCAATGCGTAACTGGTACGTTTTTCCTAGACCATTAAGTGATCCACCGTATTATTCAGATTTAGTGAGTCTCCTTAGATAAGAAACCTAGACGCGTAAGTTTTGGCATAAGCACTTTGACCATACATTCTGATTTCTCTAACCCTTAGGGTAGAACCTTATGTATCATCGATTGAATCGCGAGGACGCGATTCCTCTATCAGGGGAAGAATGTCACAATTCTCAAATTCCGGTCATTTATCATACTCCATATTCATCATTTCATAACGATCCGTGCATGGTTTTGCATTTCACATTAAACGTTTATTTTCTTATTAAATAAACGCTATCGCGTAATAAATTTATTTTGAACATTTGACCCGATACTTCCAAAAATTTTCCCGGTATATTTTTATACTTACATTTAGTTTATAAAAACTATATTTTGAGTTTACCTAGTGTTTTAAATTTATTTGGTATATAAATCGTTAAGTTTATATTATTACGACGCTTTTCTTAAAAACTACACGATAATTATATTATCACTCAAATTATGCAAGGAATGTATTTTTACAATTTTTATGATCTCATTGCATTCTATTTTGATCTATTCAAAATTTCTTTTACCTAAAATTTCCTTAAAAACACTAATGTATATTAAATCTTACAAGTTACCTTTTTACCTACACCTTTCACTTACACATTTTTACAAATTATACATATTATATAAAAGAAAAAAAAATGTATTTTAACATATACATTCCCCCTTGGCCGACCAAGGGGGTGAATGTATTAATTGTTTGTTGAAAATTTTCTTACAAGTTGATATTTATACTCAATATTACTTACATCTCATTCATTATCAATAATACAAAGTTCATTCAAGTTCTTCTCTCTTGTTTATCCTCTCCCAAAACCGGCCATAGTAGGGTGTAAAGAAGAAATCATCAAAATTTTTGCAAGATCAAGTTTTATCAATCTAGAATACACTCTTGTTTAGGTTTTGAAATAAAAACCTAGGGTGTTTAGGTCAATCCTTTGTTCTAATCACCTCATCATATCACTAGTAAGCATCTCATGTTTATTTTCATTTTACATATTCATTTTATACTCATCTCATCATTTTGAGCAAAAACATGCAAGACTTGTGTTGTTTATACCATTTTTTCCATTGATTTTAGAGTTATATATATAAAGGTCATCCTATAATTATCCCCTTGGTATATGTTGGTCTTGATGATGTTTAGGAACCCATGACACCCTAAGAAGGTGTATGGTAGGATTAGTATAGCTTTGGAGTTGATTTGAAGGGATTAGAATAGGTTTAGTACGAGAAAAACTATTTTCGACTAGTATAAAAGGTGTTCTGTCCTTGTTTTACTTTTCTGGAAAATCCGACAGTAGGCACGAAATTTTGGCCTTGATATTTAGAAAATATACTTTAAAACGAATCCGTGGCCGCTTGAACGGAATAAAACGGAGTTATAACGAAGAAGTTATGAATTTTTAAAGTTTGACGACGAAATATATATTTTTCAGAAATTTCAGCATACTATTTTTATCTTGTACGAGTCAAAAACGAGCCTTAAGCTTTACAAATTATTTCGACTTATCAAAAATATATTAGTATACTTTGATACGAAGCTAAGGACATATAATACGTAGAAAACGGATTTGAAACGACAAAGATATACACGTTTTCATAAAATTGCCGTAACTATTATTTTTAGAAAAACTATATTATTTTTACGAGATAAGTGTTACGGTAACTAAAACGACCATGTTGGAGGCTGTTTTTAACTATGATGTGGAACTTTTTGTAACGAGATGTTTTCTAATAAAATTAAGATCATCAAGCATATTTTCTAAAACAACCAACCGTTTGTATAGCGGAGTTTTAATAAGTTATTTACGGATGCTTAAACTTGGCCGAAACTCACTTTTTACACAACAATTAGACAAAATCACCATCTTTAACCCTTATTATCTTTATGTTCGAGACCTTTATGTCGAAAACTCATGAACTGAAACTTTTAGATTTTGATACAAACTTTCCAAAACCGTCGAGTTCGTTTCCTAACGTTCGACGTACACCATTTTACGACTAGTTTTTCGAAGCCATTTTTGTCACTTTCAAGAAATTTCCGACGACATTGTTTTACGACGAAAAGTGAAAATTTCACAATAAATCATTACGAAACTATTGTAGGATGACATTTTGACGTAAAAACTTGTAAAGTAATTTAAGAATGGTCGAGACGTCAAAAGGGTATTTTTCGACGATAAGTATTATTTTCAAAACTCACAAATGGTATAAATAACATACGAAATGCATGCATAACATTACATCATAACTCATTACATATCATAACATTCATTTTAGGTCGCGGATAGTTTCCGATCCTCACTTTCGTGCACTTCATTTTGTTAGCATATCAATCACACCAGGTGAGTTCATACCCCGCTTTTACTCGTTTAAATTCTTATAAACTATTTGGGGCGAGATACATGCTTATTTATCAAAACATTTAAACTCTATTGCCAAACAACATTACATATACTCTAGACTTGGTGCGTGTAGTGATTAGACTTAAACAAACATCCCGGCATTTATATGTTGGAAGGCCATTAATTTGGATACAGCCCAACGTGAGTCGTTGGAGGAACATCCCAGCATTTATATGTTGGAAGGCCATTTTTATGGATACATCCCAACGTGAGCGTTGGAGGAACATCCCAACACGAGTTGTTGGAAGACCCTTGTGGTGACATTTATACTTTTAACTACTATGATATATGCATACATGATTGACATACTATATTTTGGCAATGGGTTGTGAACACACAGGTTGCAAGTTTTGTATGGGCGGAACTTGGAACTGAGTGGATTTACAATGCCTTTGCTGTGTGAACATTTCTCAAAGTATTCCAAATCATTTTGTTACAAACTTATGAACTCACCAACCTTTGTGTTGACACTTTATAGCATGTTTATCTCAGGTCTTAAGGTGATAGCATTTCATGGAGCTTTTGGGTCTCATGGCATACACTGGAGTCTTGTGCTTTTAACAATTACCATTCGACATGTTTTGTAAACTCTTTGTGTATTATCAAACTTTGGGATTTCTTGCTTGTAAACTTTAACTTATGTAATCGAATGGTAAACTTTTCAAAACGTCTCATTATAGAGGTCGTTTTCTGTATCCATACTTTGTGCTATGACGTTATACCCCAATGACACTATCGTTCTGCTGCGATATTTTGGGGGTGTGACACTTTGACATACACAAGGTATATCTGGTGAGTTAAAAACCATCAGAATTGTAAACCTGCACAAAAGTTAGTTTTTTTTTTTTTTTTTTTTTTTTTAACCAAGAAATTGAAAAAATAACACAGAAATTGACAAATAACACAAATAACACAAACTAAATGTAACAAAACAAGGTAGAGCAGAGAGTACCAAGTACTATGATAAGGATGGGGATGAGGCCTATTGCTGTTGTAGAAGTTGAGTCTTGATCAAACCCACCAATGTTGAAGCAGACAGTCTTTCATTGCCCACTGGATCTGGAGGAATCTCCAATTTCTGAATAAGCATCCGTTCCATAAGTCTCTTGGGCAATGGATACTTTCTTTCAGCAAGCATACAGACAGTGATTCCACCCTTAGTCTCAAGCACATGCACACGAGGGAGAGGATAGAATCTCCAGGACGCAACCTTCCACCGATGTGAGTTCTCCCAAATGGAATGTGCTTTACTCTTGGGAGATTGAGAGTTTAGCAGAACTTGAAGATCTCCTGGTAAGAACATCCCAGAACCTTGTGGTTCCTTGTTGCAGTAATGGGTGGTAACACGAGTGTACAGAGAAAGCAAGTCTGCCCTGTCTACCAAGTGTAGAATTTCCTTCAGAAAGGTGAATTCCATTGAAGTGGAGTCCTTTCGATGAATGACATTCATCTGATCATCCTTCAGATTCCAATCGACCAACACATTTTGATCTCCCTCAGGGAAATCAGCAGCAGAACCCTCTGTAATGAAAGTTGAGTTATCATCTTCAAGATCCAAAGGAGATCTTTTGGCCATTCTCTTCTTCCTCCCACCAGACTTATGGATTTTCCCAGAGGGAGCATTTTCAGTTTGAACATTTGTGGTAAGGCTTGAAGAGGCAGAGGGAGAGTTAGCTGGAACACCTTCACGTAGTGCATTCATCCTGTGAAGCATTTTTATCGCCCTTTCTGTTTTTATTTCTGCGAGATCAGCTTCCTTAACTTTAGAAGCTTCTTGTGTGTCAACGGTTGCCACAGATGAAGTGGGGGCTGATATATCAGGTGCTTCAGGAGAATTGGTAGATGGTTCAGCAGATGGACCCTTGTCAGTAGAGGAAGCAACTTCAGCAGATGCTTCAGTAGAAATGACTGGAGAAGTCGCCTTGGGTGGAGCATCATCAGACTTGAGTCTTTTGGCTTCTTGAGCAACTTCATTCTCAGCAATCCTTTTCAAGTTGGTAGAATGTGTTGAAGATGATGATTTGTCCCTCATGATCTGTTTATATTTGCGAAACAGGACATGATCAGGAAAAGCCTTGACTTGTTTCATTGTTAAGCCAGAGTTGTACATCGAGCATTGATTTTTCACCACCATTCTCATTTCAGTTTTAGTAGGAGGTTTCTCTTTGTTCTTCTGAGCTTTGATGGCCCTCTTTTGTGCGATAGCTTCTTGCTTCCTTTGTCTTCCCTGAGCCATCATTTGATCCACATAACTTTCACTGTTGAAATCTCCACCTAGTATACTTTGAGCAAGAGAAGGTCTTGAAATAACTTGCTCAGTTAGAGTATCCCAGTATTCAGCAGGCATCTGAACCCGCATTTCATCCAGTTCTCTTCTTCTCTCAGGAGTTAAAGATGAAAAGTCCTTTGTTTCAAGTTGTTGAGCCAATAATGCACTTTTCTTTGACTTTTCAAACTCAGCCAATCTACTAGCTTGTCCTAGTCTTTCCTCCTCACTTACCAGGTCTGGACCAAGCTCATCTTCAGTTATTACATCTTTCCCTTTATCATCAGGCTTCTTAGCACACTCTTCTTCAGTTATGTCATCGACAGGAACCTCAGTAGCAATACCCAGGTCAACTGTAGGAGAAACATGTTGATGCAGATTATCCACTGGAGTGGTTATGACAACAACATTAGAAAGATCTGCTGAAGGTGAAGGGCCTGTTGGTTCTTGAACAGATGAAGATTGACCATGATCCGAAGATACATCCTCCATTTGCACATCAGCAGATGTAGCCTTGTCAACACCAGGTTCCTTTGAAGCTTCAGAAGAAACCTTATGTAAATAAGATCTCTTTCTTCTTTTGTAAAGAACAGGTTCCTTCTTCTTTGAGGAAGCAGCAACTACTGATGAAGGATCATTAAGAGACACATCAGCCAACATATCAAGAGACCCAAACTGAGGTACTTCTGGTTCTTCATCAGAAGAAACCACAAGGTTCCTTTTGGAGCCCTCTTTAAGTTTGTCCTCTAATTCCTTGATTTGATTCTGCAGTTCTTCAATCTTACTACCAAGAGAGGACTTGGTCTCTGCAAGCTCCTTTTTCAGACTAGACACCTCAGTAGAATACCTGTTGACAAGAGCATAGACAGATGAGAGTGTAATAGGGTCCTCAGCTCCACCAGCAGATTGCTCTGTGGGAAAGGGAGCTTCATTGGACCTTTCAGTAGAATCATGGTCATGCTCAGAGTGAGGAAGATCTTCATTGAGAGGATCCCTAACAGGACTTGGTGTGGGTAGTCTATCAAGATCAGACTCATCATGAGTAACTAGTGTAGGTGGTGGACTGGGACAAGGTGGCTGGTCTGGAGCAACATGAGTTGCTTCAATAGTTGATGAGGGGCCCTCATCGATGTTAACTAATGGATTACCATCAGTAGCAACAGGTGTAGGAGGAGGATTATTAGTCACAATCTCCTCATCAGCAGCCTCATTACCTTGGGGCAACATGGCTGCAAGCAAGGGATGATGTTCCCCCTGAAAGTGAGTTCTCATGGTTGCAAACAATTTAGCAGTTAAAACACCTATGGGATAAAAGGATTGGGCTTGGGTAGTGGTGTCTAAAATCATTTGCAGAAACCTTGGGTACATTAAAAACTTAGTCTTTTTCCTTTGAAGATTTTCAACCATGTTTTCAAAAATATACTTAGAAAAATTGTAAGTTATCCCCTTGGGAAAGACACACAATACCACATCCTAGTTGGGTAGAGAACTGGTCCCATCCTCCTGACTTGTTGCTTATGCATTGAAGCAAGTGTGTGAACCAGGAACCTCCACTTCGGGCAAAGTTCCTTCTTCAGCCACATATCAGTCCTTGTACCTCGATAGCCAATTGCTCTTAGCCCAGTAAGCACGTCTTCCTGATTAGAGTGAAATTCTCCATCAGCATCTTCCAAGCGAAGCTTCCTCCTTATTAGGTCCTCTGTCACTATGTGCTCTGTTCCATTCAATCACAGCCCTAATCTCTGTCTCATTCCTCTGCTCAGCAGATTCCCAAAACTGAGTAACCAGTGATTCATATATCTCATTCGGAGAATGTGTTAGAGCATAACAAATCTTGGACCTTTTCAAGAATTCCACCATGGGTTCGTACAATTCATATCCCTTACCTTTTCCCAGAAATGCAACTTTGTTGTGATCAATTTTAAATTCAAGAGCCATGAGGGATATGAGTTTTTAGGGTTATGTTTCTCGAAATGGTGAGTGTTTGTGGATGCAGGATGAGAGGGAATGGTTTGTTCTGAAGAGAGTGATGGTGGAGTGATAGTTTTTGCCCCAAATATAGTCAAAGAAAATAGACCGTTTGGTTGACCGTCGCTTACGTGTATTTCATCTTTGACCAAACCCAAAATAACACTTCAGCATAAACATATGGTCAATCTGCTGAAGTTATACACTTCAGCAGAAACCATCAAAGATAAGAATATCTTCGGTAAGTTTCTAGAATTACTGTGCCACCCACTCGCATTAATTCTCATTGAACCTCGAACCCGTCTATAAAATGATCCCAATGCATACTTATCTCTTCATCAGAGATCCCCAAATTTTTTACCACAAACCCTAGATGCAAAAACAAACCCCAATTAACCAAATTGTACCATGAATACCAAACCTGAGATCATAGATCTCACAACATCATCTTCATCATCCTCTTCATCATCATCAAGTGGTGAGTCAAACCCATGGCTACATTACTTTCCTCAACCCTATCCACGACCAAATAAATCACCCTTTCTCCCCTCTTCAGAAGATGATAGTGTAGTGAATCCAAGTGAATCTGCTGATGATTCTGATGACTCCTATAAGGAGGGAACATCATACTCCCAACCTCCAGCACCTCGGCCTCAACAAAGGCCTCGTGCCAGGAATCCGCCACTCCCCAAAGATAGAGAGGTGGTTCTTGGTCTCACTGCGCCAGCTTTTGGTGCATCAACACACATCGTATAAGAGAAGGGCTTAAGGAGGGTGGATGGATTGCATTTTGGTTGAAATGCATAGATGAAGCACACAGGAGACGTTATTTTTCTCCATCATCATGTGTGGTCATCGTCATCATCAACGTTTGCATCAATCCATCCTCTCCATTTTGGTCCTTAGCATCTTCGTCGTATTGGTCATGCATATCCAGCCATCGAGATAGACTGAATGGGTGGTTATGCAAGACCCACGAACGCATATCCAGCATCTAATGCATATCCAACATTCACTTAGATGTTGGAATAGATGATATGTACTAGATTAGGATTAGCGTAATTGTATAGCTCGTATCTTGAAGATGCATTTGTAGTAGGTTGACTTTTGTAAGTCTGTAAGCTGTAAACTGTTTCTTGAATGAATGAAAGAACAATTTGACTTCAATTTCTTTTCTTCAGCATTATAACTTCAGTGAATCAAATTGTTTGCTTCAGTACTTTTAATTTCAGAAGAAACAAGCAACAATCTTTTAGCTATCTTGACCATATACCAATGAACCACACTTGATGAATTTGATCTTGATCATGGAATAGACAAACTTCAATTCAGACAAGGAATAGACAAAATGCAATCTAGACAACTGCAAAACAGACACAAAAACACACAAGAACAACACAAAGACAAACAAACTAAAGAATTATTAGAAAGTTAGTGTTAGTAAACAAAATAACACACAAAATATGCAGAGTTTGCACAAATCCTCCCCTGAGGCATATGCCTCCCCTTAAACTTTGCAGTCAAGGGTTTAGCATTCCAATATTGACCACAAGGTGTTGAAACCTTGGTCCATCAAAAGCTTTTGTTAACAAGTCTGCCACATTATCATCAGTATGAATTTTAGCCACTTTTATCAAATGTTTTTCATATGCATCTCTTATAAAGTGGTGCCTGATTTCAATGTGTTTTGTTCGACTGTGAAAAACTGGATTTTTGACTATGCAGATGGTACTTTGATTATCTATATAACTTGTTGTGTTCATGAAGTTGTACCCATAGTCAAGCAATTGGTTTTGAATCCAAAGGACCTGTCCACAGCAATTTGCAGCAGCAACATACTCTGCTTCAGTAGTTGAGGCAGCCACAATGGTTTGTTTCTTGCATTGCCAAGAAATCAACCTCTTTCCAAGAAATTGGCAGCCTCCAGTTGTGGATCTTCTATCCAGATTTGCACCAGCATAATCACTGTCACTATATGCTTCCAACTTGAAAGGAGACTCTTTTGGGTACCAAAGGCCTAAACGAGGTTGGCCTTTGAGGTACTTAAAGATCTTCTTGACAGCATTGAGATGGGAAGTAAGTGGAGTGACTTGATGTCGAGAACAAACACTCACAGCAAAAGTAATATCAGGTCTTGAAGCTGTTAGATACATCAATGAACCAATCATGGACCTGTACAGATGAACATTCACAGGTAGATCTGGTTCATTGTTTGCTTTTGTCCTTCGGAGCTTCATAAGGTGTTGTGGCAGTCCTAACACCTTCCATACCAAATTTCTTCAAAATGTCCCTCACATATTTATCTTGACAGATAAAGATGCCATCTTGTTTCTGCTGAACTTGGAGACCCAAAAAGAAAGTAAGCTCTCCCATAGCACTCATCTGGAATTCTCCCTTCATTAGTTCCTCAAATTCCCTGCACCAAGCTTCGTTTGTGGAGCCAAAAATAATGTCATCCACATAAACTTGCACAAGGATGATGTCTGAGTAATTCTTCTTTAGGAACAGAGTTTTATCAATAGCACCTCTCCTATAGCCATGCTTCAGCAGAAAGGATGAAAGCCTAGCATACCAAGCTCTAGGTGCCTGATGTAAGCCATAGAGAGCTTTGACAACCTTGTAAACATGATTTGGGTTATCTGGGTCTTCAAATCCCTTGGGTTGAGTGACATAAACCTCCTCTTCAATCTCACCATACAGAAAAGCACCTTTAACATCCATCTGATACACCATGAAACCCATGTAAGAAGCATAAGCCAAGAAAATTCGAATGGCTTCAACTCTAGCAACAGGTGCAAACACTTCATCATAATCAATTCCCTCCTCTTGTCTGAAGCCTTGAGCCACTAATCTTGCTTTGTTTTTGATCACAACACCCCGAGCATCTCTCTTATTCTTCAAAATCCACTTTGTCCCAATGGCATATTTGCCATCAGGGAGTGGAACCAAGATCCAAACCTGCTGATTGTGAAATTGTTGCATCTCTTCTTGCATTGCTTCTAGCCAGCTTGAATCGTTAAGAGCTTGAGAAACACTTGTTGGTTCCACTTGAGAAAGAAAACAAGCAAACAGACAATGCTTGAAGTCTGTGTGATTGTCTCTTTGCTGGTTGGAGACATAAGAGAGAAAAGCAATCTGTCCAAACTGAGGACTTGTTATAGCCCTTCGAGTTCTAACAGGTGCCAGAAGATCACCTATAATGTTGGATTGAGGATGAGCAATATTGATCCTCTGAGTAGCAGTGGGGCTGACTTCAATGGATGAATCAAGATTAGTGATAGTTGGTTCAAACTCAGCATCATAAGAGGGTGAGGTGAAGATGCCAGCTTTGGGTTGATGATTTCCAAGATCTGAGGGTTTTGGAAAGCGTGTATAAGGTTCTCCAAAGTCTGAAGACACTTGAGAAGGAACATGAGAAGAAACAGCATAGCCTTCAGCGGATTTGTGGATGGTAGGTGTGACAGAATCAACTTCAGCAGAAACATGGTTTCTACTGACTCCTTCATTAGCAACCTCTCCATTCAGTTTTTCTGCTTCAAGCTTAGCTGCAAATTCTTGAGTCTGAAGCCTAGCAAGGTCCTCAGCATAATGTGATTCATCTTCATCAGTCTTATCAGCAATATCCTTGGAGGTGGTACCTGCAATATTGTTAGGGGAGAAAGAAGGCACAAGTATAGGTTGCTCATCATCTTCAAACTCATTTTCAGAGTCATCATCCAAGGTACCTGCATTGTTAGTGGGAGACTCTTGAGGACCTGCATTTTGGTTAGCCAAATGTCTAGTGTAACCCAAATAATCAGTTAAGTAGTCAAGGTCAAAAGACCACGTATGACCCTGTCCTTGAACATTAGGCTTATCTTCCAAAAATCTCAGGTTCAAAGTCTCCTCTATCTTCTTGGCTTGCAAATTGTACACCCTGTATGCCTTACTATGAGCTGAATAACCCACAATATAACCATCATCAGCCTTCTCATCAAACTTTCCCAACGGATCACTGGTGTTTAGAATGGTCACTTGACAACCAAAAGGTTTTAGGTAGTGAATGACAGGAACCTTCCCAAAGAGAAGTTCATATGGTGTTTTGAGTTGAGGTCTAGTAATGGAGACCCTGTTTAGCACATAGCACGCTGTGCCAACAGCTTCAGTCCAGAACATAGTGGGCAGTTTAGAGTATGCAAGCATTGATCTTGCAGCCTCTATTAAGGTCCTATTCTTTCTTTCAGCCACCCCATTTTGTTGTGGGGTTCTTGGATTACTATAATCCCTTTTTATACCTTTTGACCTACAGAGTTCTATAAGAATAGCATTCTTGAACTCTGTCCCATTATCACACCGAATTCCCTTAACCTTTTTGTTCAACTGATTTTCAACGAGGGTGATGAAGTCAGTCAGCACTGCAGTTGTTTCATCTTTGGTTCTTAAAAAGAAAGCCCAACAAAATCTGCTATAGCCATCAGTGATAACCAAACAGAAGTACTTATGATCAATGCTTCTGACTTGAGTTGGACCAAACAGATCCATGTGGAGCAACTGAAGAGGTTCAGAAATGATGCTCATAGCATTGATAGCTTTGTAGGAGGCTCTGTGTTGTTTTCCTTTGTTGCAATGCAACACAATTATGATCATTGGTGTAAAACTTTGGAGGGAAGACCTTCAACAAGACCCATTTTAGAGAGTTTGTTTATGGTCTTGAAATTCACATGAGCCATCCTCCTATGCCATTTAGTAGACTCATCAAGGATGCTTTAGCCACCAAACAAGTGAGGTCACCACCAGGTTGAACTTCATTAAGGTTGAATGTGTATAAATTGTGAGTTCGAGGACTTTCAGCAGAATTGAAGTTTCTTCTGGGAGTTTGAAGTCTTTAGACAGCACAAGACATTCATTCTCAGAGAAGAGTACTTTGTTCTTGGTGTCACAGATTTGTGAAACGGAGAACAAGTTGAAATGCTGAAGTTCCTTAACATAGTACACATTTTCAAAATCCAGATGAGGTGTCTTTATGGTGCCTTTCCCTGTGATACTCCCATCACTTCCTCCAAACGTCACATTGCCTCCTCCTTCTATAGGAACAAAATTGTGCATCATATCTCTGTTCCCAGACATGCTTCTGGAACAGCCACTATCAACAATACCAATATCTTTATGCTTAAGGGGATGATCCTACAAACAACAACAAAAAAATATATACATATAGTTAGTATTCAAAGGAGGTTCAAGTCATTACTGACTTGAACCTGCCTTGTGGATCACAGGTGTAGGACATGAAGATCTAGAGGATCCACCATTGTTCTTGGTCCTCCATTGATGATTGGGTCCCTTGATAGTCCAAGAACAACCTGCTGAGGGCTTCACAGCAGTACTCCCATAGCCCATCCCAGCATACATAGAGTCAACATATGTAGGCCAATAACCATGTTTAAAGTATGGGCTAGTTGGTTGCACATAAGGTCTGGCAACTGAACCTCTCCAATGAGAGTCAGTATTAGCTGCTTGTGGGACATAAGGTGGAATATTATTAACATTGGTCCACTTTGATTTATGTTTCTGCTGAGTAGCACATACACCCAATCTTTGCTCATAAAAATCACAATCCTTAATTAAATGAAATTTACTTCCACACACAAAACATGTCTTCTTCTTGGAAGATTTATTCAAATAGGGAGATGTTTGATTACATGCAGAAGTACTTAAATCAGAAACATTCAAGGAATTGTTTTTAACAGACTGATTATGCAAAGCTTTAAAAGATAAATCTTCAGAAGAAACTGTCTTGGAAGTTGATTCCTCAGCAGCTTCCCTAGAAGGCTTGTAAGTAGACTGGGGTGCAGGCTTGGGTGTAGGCTCAGGTGAGGGCTTGGGAAGGTCAGACTTCTCATTTGAATCACAGCTTTCATAGGAAGTAGACCCTTGATCCGATGAATTGTCACTGTCAGAGCAAGAGACAAAGTCATTAGATGAGGTATCAGGGTCTGGCAAGTCTTTTGACTTTTTGCCATATAGATGATGTGATCCATCAAAGTCAACAGTGATGGATAGGTCAATGGGCATAAATTCACCTCTAATAGGTCCAGGGACAGCATGCATTTCACCTTCTTTTACAAAGTTAGCTAACTTTGCTGGTGTTGATTTACGACTATCATTTCTAGCTTCCAATCCTACATACTTTTGAAAGCCTAATCCTAAGCCAGAGGTTACTGATTGACTGTTATAGATTTCTCTAGCCAGATTATCACCTGAAATTAACCATTCCTTATGCCTAGTTATTTCCTCAGCTAGTTTTTCTTTGAGCTCTAGGTTCTCAGACACAGCTTCAGCCTTTGCTTTCTCAGACAGTTTTAAGTAATTATTTGCAACTTCTAGATCAAACTGTAACACCTTTATCTTTTCTTCATAAGCTATTTGATTCTTTTGAAACCATACCTTTTGTCTTTCTACTGTTTTTAATGCTAGTTTATGAGCTTCATTTTCAACATAGCATTCATCGAATTTAGGTTTCATAGCATCATACTCTTCTTTAAGTTCGTTGTATCTTAGACTACAACCAAATATACAGTTGTGTACCTGAGATAGTCCCATCAAGGCAAACTGATCATGCCTTTCATCCGAAGTACACCTTGCCAGCAATCCAAGCTTATCAGTAGTCAGGAGCTTCCTCATTCACAGGTTCATGTGCAGTCCAGTTGACCTGTTCATCCATGGTGAGAAGAGCTGCTGAAGCTCCAGCTTCCTTCTGTTTCTGCTGATAGGAAATGTAGTTAGCTCCATCTCCACTCTTCCTGTCTTTGCATTCCCTTGAGAAATGCCCCATCTGGTGGCAAGTGAAACACTTGACTTTTCTCCTGTCAAAGCGAGCTGGTTCCTTTCCCTTGAAAGCAAACTTCCTTCCAGACTTCTCTTCAAACCTTTTGATAGTCCACTGACAGCAATGCCACCTGCATTTTCAGTTTCATCTCCTCCATTTCAAGTGGGTCCAACTGATCAAAGTCTTCATATGCAAGATACTGCTGAGTATCAGTAATCAGCAACAAATGAATGAAGAACATCCTCCATCACACTACTAGTCTTAGTTTGAGAACATGGTGGAGTGGGACGAGTGTTATGTGGTGGAGTGGGAGTGCAAGATGATGGAAGTAGTGGAACTGGGAGATGATGGAAAGTAGTTGAACTAGGAGCATGTACCATCATGTTGGAGTGAGATGTCCCAACAAAAGCTGCATGGCCAGAAGAAGATGTACGGTAGGGAGTTCTGACATCAGGTTCAAGAGTTCTGAGTCTGTTGTACAAGCTCATCAAAGGTGAGCATGTCCAACCCACCTTTAGCCTTGAGAGCTATACTTACATGTAACCATGATGGAGGCAAGGATCGCAGGAACTTTGAAGTTGCAATCATCATTGTCAGGTTTTGCATTCAGCTGGTTTAGCTGACTCAAAATCCTATGGAACCTGTCGTATCCCTTGTGGATACCTTCTTCTTCGGAGATATTAAAGTCTTGAAATTGTTGTCTCAGCATGGACTTCCTCATTCTCTTCGATTCTTCATTGCCACCGAACCTTGCTTTGAGAGCCATCCATATATCCTTTGCATCATCCATATGGTGAAAATCACACAGGTGATCTTCAGGAATGGCTTGAAGCAGGATAGTTTTTACTTTGTGCTCTCTCTGCATAGCCAGCACCTCTTCAGCAGTTTTGGGAGGAGCCATGATAAACTTCCCATCCCTGTCTGGAATCATTTTCTTTAGACTGTTTCCTTTCTTCACTACCTCCCACAGATTCCAATCAATATTGGAAATCCAGTTTTCCATCTTCATAGTCCAAAGATCATACTCTTCCCCTTTTTAAATAAGGAAATTTACCATTACTGTTTGAAAGACTAAGCTGTTGCATGGAAGTGGTGTTGGTGTTGTTTGTGTTGGTGACTTCAGTTTCATTATCAGATCCAGGCATGGTGATAGGTATGTTTGGTTGTATGGGGGTGAGAATGGTTCTTAGTATCGTAGAGACTTTCCCGAGGCTCTGATACCACTTGTTGAAAACACAAAGACCTTGATAGATCTTAAGCACTCGGAGATCGTTAGTGTTGCCTATGTAATCACAAGCAAACTAATAGAAGATCTCTACAACTCGTATTCTATAGCGGAATGTAAATACAAGTTATAATAACTAAGAACACTTTGATCCTCTATGGATCTTTTGATTATTGAAACTCTATGTTTCGGATATTTTACAAGACTTGAAAGACTTAGAAAAAACTTTTTAATACAAACTATTATGGTTTCTTTTATAGACAAGAAACCCTAATGACTCACGAGCGTTTACAACGTATGCTCCTAATACAAACATAGATAACGCATGCATCTAGACAAGCATGCAACTCATCATATTGTTTTGCTAATCATATTGTTTATTCTGAGTAAGCTCTATACAATACGGCGCCAACCTATTCTTCATACGGCGCTGACTTTTACTACATACTGCGCTTATCTCTCCTACGTGGATTCGCACTTTCAGCAGAATCACGATTTCTGCTTTAACACTTCAGCTGAAGTATAACTTCAGCAGAATCCATTCTTCTTCGGCAGAAACTCTTCGGCAGAAACTTTAAGCAGATCCAGTAGTTTACCGTAATTCCCAACAATCCTCCCCTAAACTGGAATTTGACTAGGTTAAGTTCCAGTTTCCTTGATAGATCGTTAATGCTGTTGAGGATTGTACCATCTTATGAGAAAATTTCCAAACAATATCCTCCCCATTCCGTAAACACTTCTGAGCTAGGAAGGTCCATTTTCTTGAGCACAAATACTGCACATTAAGAGGAGTGCATTCGAACATCAGCAGCAAGAATCAGAAGAAGAACATCTCTATGATGACTGAACTGTTATAAACCAGATCTTTGCAGCAACATATGACATCATGTACATCAAAACATATAAGTTTCATACTATTCTCATCACTTCCAGGTGTGTTAACTCCTATGAGAGGTGAATCACTTGAAAATAATGGGTTTGATGTCTCTTTACCAATAGCCATCACTACTGGAGTAGTCATATGTTTGAGTTCGAAAACTATGGTACATTGATAACCATCTGATTTATTGGCAAACCAGCAACCATATAAACGGATTTGACTTGTCTTTACCTGTAGCCGTTTGCTCAGGACTAGTCAATTCTTAGAATTGGTGAATTGAGAACCAATTATGGATTCAGTTGCCTTTACCACATGCCATATACATGTGGGCTAGCCAATTCTTGGATTCCAAAAAGGAATACACCATGGTGAATTGATGACCATACAACCCTCAGCAGTTAAGCATGGGTGGTTGTAGACCCTATGATTTTGAGCAAACCATTACAACTATCAACAGATTTGTTGTGTCTTTACCAAAGTTGTACCCTTTGGACTAGCCAACTCTTTGACATACACAAGGTATATCTGGTGAGTTAAAGACCATCAGAATTGTAAACCTGCACAAAAGTTAGTTTTTTTTTTTTTTTTTTTTTTTTTTTTTTTTTTTTTTTTTTTTTAAACTAAGAAATTGAAAAAATAACACAGAAATTGACAAATAACACAAATAACACAAACTAAATGTAACAAAACAAGGTAGAGCAGAGAGTACCAAGTACTATGATAAGGATGGGATGAGGCCTATTGCTGTTGTAGAAGTTGAGTCTTGATCAAACCCACCAATGTTGAAGCAGACAGTCTTTCATTGCCCACTGGATCTGGAGGAATCTCCAATTTCTGAATAAGCATCCGTTCCATAAGTCTCTTGGGCAATGGATACTTTCTTTCAGCAAGCATACAGACAGTGATTCCACCCTTAGTCTCAAGCACATGCACACGAGGGAGAGGATAGAATCTCCAGGACGCAACCTTCCACCGATGTGAGTTCTCCCAAATGGAATGTGCTTTACTCTTGGGAGATTGAGAGTTTAGCAGGACTTGAAGATCTCCTGGTAAGAACATCCCAGAACCTTGTGGTTCCTTGTTGCAGTAATGGGTGGTAACAAGAGTGTACAGAGTAAGCAAATCTGCCCTGTCTATCAAGTGTAGAATTTCCTTCAGAAAGGTGAATTCCATTGAAGTGGAATCCTTTCGATGAATGACATTCATCTCATCATCCTTCAGATTCCATTTGACCAACACATTTTGATCTCCCTCAGGAAAATCAGCAGCAGAACCCTCTGTAATGAAAGTTAAGTTATCAGCTTCAAGATCCAAGGGAGATCTTTTGGCCATTCTCTTCTTCCTCCTACCAGGCTTATAGATTTTCCCAGAGGGATCATTTTCAGATTGAATATTTGTGGTAAGACTTGAAGAGGTAGAGGGAGACTTAGTTGTAACACCTTCACGAAGTGCATTCATCCTGTGAACCATCTTTATCGCCCTTTTGTTTTTATTTCAGCGAGATCAGCTTCCTTAACTTTAGAATCTTCTTGTGTGTCAACGGTTGCCACAGATGAAGTGGGAGCTGATACATCAGGTGCTTCAGGAGAAATGGTAGATGGTTCAGTAGATGGACCCTTGTCAGTAGAGGAAGCAACTTCAGCAGATGCTTCAGTAGAAATGACTGGAGAAGTCGCCTTGGTTGGAGCATCATCAGACTTGAGTCTTTTGGCTTCTTGAGCAACTTCATTCTCAGCAATCCTTTTCAAGTTGGTAGAATGTGCTGAAGATGATGAGTTGTCCCTCATGATCTGTTTATATTTGCGAAACAGGACATGATCAGGAAAAGCCTTGACTTGTTTCATTGTTAAGCCATGAGTTGTACATCGAGCATTGATTTTTCACCACCATTCTCATTTCAGATTTAGTAGGAGGTTTCTCTTTGTTCTTCTGAGCTTTGATGGCCTCTCTTTGTGCGATAGCTTCTTGCTTCCTTTGTCTTCCCTGAGCCATCATTTGATCCACATAACTTCTCACTGTTGAAATCTCCACCTAGTATACTTTGAGCAAGAGAAGGTCTTGAAATAACTTGCTCAGTTAGAGTATCCCAGTATTCAGCAGGCATCTGAACACGCAGTGCATCCAGTTCTCTTCTTCTCTCAGGAGGTAAAGATGAAAAGTCCTCTGTTTCATGTTGCCGAGCCAATAATTCACTTTTCTTTGACATTTCAAACTCAGCCAATCTACTTGCTTGTCCTAGTCTTTCCTCCTCACTTACCAGGTCTGGACCAAGCTCATCTTCAGTTATTACATCTTTCCCTTTATCATCAGGCTTCTTAGCACACTCATCTTCAGTTATATCAATGACAGGAACCTCAGTAGCAATACCCAGGTCAACTGTAGGAGAGACATGTTGATGCAGATTATCAACTGGAGTGGTCATGCCAACAACATCAGAAAGATCTGCTGAAGGTGAAGGACCTGTTGGTTCTTGAACAGATGAAGATTGACCATGATCCGAAGATACATCCTCCATTTGCACATCAGCAGATGCAGCCTTGTTAACACCAGGTTCCTTTGAAGCTTCAGAAGAAACCTTACTTAAATAAGATCTCTTTCTTCTTTTGTAGAGAACAGGTTCCTTCTTCTTTGAGGAAGCAGCAACTACTGATGAAGGATCATTAAGAGACACATCAGCCAACATATCAAGAGACCCAAACTGAGGTACTTCTTGTTCTTCATCAGAAGAAACCACAAGCTTCCTTTTGGAGCCTCTTTCAAGTTTGTCCTCTAATTCCTTGACTTTATTTTGCAGTTCTGCAATCTTACTACCAAGAGAAGACTTGGTCTCTGCAAGCTCCTTTTTCAGACTAGACACCTCAGCAGCATACCTGTTGACAAGAGCATAGACAGATGAGAGTGTAATAGGGTCCTCAGCTCCACCAGCAGATTGCTCTGTGGTAAAGGGAGCTTCATTGGACCTTTCAGTAGTAACATGGTCATGCTCAAAGTGAGGAAGATCTTCATTGAGAGGATCCCTAACAGGACTTGGTGTGGGCAGTCTATCAAGATCAGACTCATTATGAGTAACTAGTGTAGGTGGTGGACTGGGACAAGGTGGCTGGTCTGGAGCAACATGAGTTGCTTCAATAGTTGATGAGGGGCCCTCATCGATGTTAACTAATGGATTACCATCAGTAGCAACAGGTGAAGGAGGAGGATTATTAGTCACAATCTCCTCATCAGCAGCCTCATTGCCTTGGGGCAACATGGCTGCAAGCAAGGGATGATGTTCCCCCTGAAAGTGAGTTCTCATGGTTGCAAACAATTTAGCAGTTAAAACACCTATGGGATAAAAGGATTGGGCTTGGGTAGTGGTGTCTAAAATCATTTGCAGAAACCTTGGGTACATTAAAAACTTAGTCTTTTTCCTTTGAAGATTTTCAACCATGTTTTCAAAAATATACTTAGAAAAATTGTAAGTTATCCCCTTGGGAAAGACACACAATACCACATCCTAGTTGGGAAGAGAACTGGTCCCATCCTCCTGACTTGTTGCTTATGCATTGAAGCAGTGTGTGAACCAGGAACCTCCACTTCGGGCAAAGTTCCTTCTTCAGCCACATATCAGTCCTTGTACCTCGATAACCAATTGCTCTTAGCCCAGTAAGCACGTCTTCCTGATTAGAGTGAAATTCTCCATCAGCATCTTCCAAGCGAAGCTTCCTCCTTATTAGGTCCTCTGTCACTATGTGCTCTGTTCCATCAATCACAGCCCTAATCTCTGTCTCATTCCTCTGCTCAGCAGATTCCCAAAACTGAGTAACCAGTGATTCATATATCTCATTCGGAGAATGTGTTAGAGCATAACAAATCTTGGACCTTTTCAAGAATTCCACCATTGGTTCGTACAATTCATATCCCTTACCTTTTCCCAGAAATGCAACTTTGTTGTGATCATTTTTAAATTCAAGAGCCATGAGGGATATGAGTTTTTAGGGTTATGTTTCTCGTAATGGTGAGTGTTTGTGGATGCAGGATGAGAGGGAATTGGTTTGTTCTGAAGAGAGTGATGGTGGAGTGATAGTTTTTGCCCCAAATATAGTCAAAGAAAATAGGACCGTTTGGTTGACCGTCGCTGACGTGTATTTCAACTTTGACCAACCCCAAAATAACGCTTCAGCATAAACACATGGTCAATCTGCTGAAGTTATACACTTCAGCAGAAACCATCAAAGATAAGAATATCTTCGGTAAGTTTCTAGAATTAATGTGCCACCCACTCGCATTAATTTTCATTGAACCTCGAACCCGTCTATAAAATGATCCCAATGTATATTTATCTCTTCATCAAAAGATCCCCAAATATTTACCACAAACCCTAGATGCAAAAACAAACTCCAATTAACCAAATTGCACCATGAATACCAAACCTGAGATCATAGATCTCACAACATCATCTTCATCGTCCTCTTCATCATCATCAAGTGGTGAATCAAACCCATGGCTACATTACTTTCCTCAACCCTATCCATGACCAAGTAAATCACCCTTTCTCCCTTCTTCAGAAGATGATAGTGTAGTGAATCCAAGTGAATCTACTGATGATTCTGATGACTCCTATAAGGAGGGAACATCATACTCCCAACCTCCAGCACCTCGGCCTCAACAAAGGCCTCGTGCCAGGAATCCGCCACTCCCCAAAGATAGAGAGGTGGTTCTTGGTCTCACTGCGCCATCTTTTGGTGCATCAACACACATCGTATAAGAGAAGGGCTTAAGGAGGGTGGATGGATTGCATTTTGGTTGAAATGCATGGATGAAGCACACAGGAGACGTTATTTTTCTCCATCATCATGTGTGGTCATCGTCATCATCAACGTTTGCATCAATCCATCCTCTCCATTTTGGTCCTTAGCATCTTCGTCGTATTGGTCATGCATATCCAGCCATCTGGATAGACGGAATGGGTGGTTATGCAAGACCCACGAACGCATAGCCAGCATCTAATGCATATCCAACATTCACTTAGATGTTGGAATAGATGATATGTACTAGATTAGGATTAGCGTAAGTGTATAGCTCGTATCTTGAAGATGCATTTGTAGTAGGTTGACTTTTGTAAGTCTGTAAGCTGTAAACTGTTTCTTGAATGAATGAAAGAACAATTTGACTTCAATTTCTTTTCTTCAGTATTATAACTTCAGTGAATCAAATTGTTTGCTTCAGTACTTTTAATTTCAGACGAAACAAGCAACAATCTTTTAGCTATCTTGACCATATACCAATGAACCACACTTGATGAATTTGATCTTGATCATGGAATAGACAAACTGCAATTCAGACAAGGAATAGACAAAATGCAATCTAGACAACTGCAAAACAGACACAAAAACACACAAGAACAACACAAAGACAAACAAACTAAAGAATTATTAGAAGTTAGTGTTGAGTGCCCACCCTACTGTAACTTCTGCACCACTATGCAGCGTTTGTGCGCACCCATCCTCCCGTGCGGCATCTGCGCCCTTGGAGGGCTCATATGCCCCAACCACCCCCCCATCTAACCATTTGCCGATCAACGGTTTTATGAACTCACACAAGTCTTGGACACCAAAGGTGTATGAAACTCTTATGGTCCATCGAAAGGTTTTGTAACCAACATAAAGTCTTGCCACACCTTATCTTATCAGTATCACTGACTTTCGTCCCCTTTTCTCCCAAGTCTTATGGCCCAGCCTCTCTTATCAAGTCGTGCTTGATTATCCATGCTGTTGGTTTCGCTGGCGATACCCCTGCACTCCTTCTGCCACACCCTCCGCCCCCCCCCCGCTGGTACTTTGCTTCCCTCCCCCCCCCCCCCACGGATCACCGCACACCCCAGTGGAGCGTTAGGATGATACGCGAGGGAGAGACAGAAACCCGGACGAACCCATCATGGACCTGTACAGATGAACATTCACAGGTAGATCTGGTTCATTATTTGCTTTTGCCTTTGGAGCTTCATAAGGTGTTGTGGCAGTCCTAACACCTTCCATACCAAATTTCTTCAAAATGTCCCTCACATATTTATCTTGACAGATAAAGATGCCATCTTGTTTCTGCTGAACTTGGAGACCCAAAAAGAAAGTAAGCTCTCCCATAGCACTCATCTGAAATTCTCCCTTCATTAGTTCCTCAAATTCCCTGCACCAAGCTTCGTTTGTGGAGCCAAAAATAATGTCATCCACATAAACTTGCACAAGAATGATGTCTGAGTAATTCTTCTTTAGGAACAGAGTTTTATCAATAGCACCTCTCCTATAGCCATGCTTCAGCAGAAAGGATGAAAGCCTAGCATACCAAGCTCTAGGTGCCTGATGTAAGCCATAGAGAGCTTTGACAACCTTGTAAACATGATTTGGGTGATCTGGGTCTTCAAATCCCTTGGGTTGAGTGACATAAACCTCCTCTTCAATCTCACCATACAGAAACGCACCTTTAACATCCATCTGATACACCATGAAACCCATGTAAGAAGCATAAGCCAAAAAAATGCGAATGGCTTCAACTCTGGCAACAGGTGCAAACACTTCATCATAATCAATCCCCTCCTCTTTTCTGAAGCCTTGAGCCACTAATCTTGCTTTGTTTTTGATCACAACACCCCGAGCATCTCTCTTATTCTTCAAAATCCACTTTGTCCCAATGGCATATTTGCCATCAGGGAGTGGAACCAAGATCCAAACCTGCTGATTGTGAAATTGTTGCATCTCTTCTTGCATTGCTTCTAGCCAGCTTGAATCGTTAAGAGCTTGAGAAACACTTGTTGGTTCCACTTGAGAAAGAAAACAAGCAAACAGACAATGCTTGAAGTCTGTGTGATTGTCTCTTTGCTGGTTAGAGACATAAGAGAGAAAAGCAATATGTCCAAACTGAGGACTTGTTATAGCCCTTCGAGTTCTAACAGGTGCCAGAAGATCACCTATGATGTTGGATTGAGGATGAGCAATATTGATCCTCTGAGTAGCAGTGGGGCTGACTTCAATGGATGAATCAAGATTAGTGATTGTTGGTTCAAACTCAGCATCATAAGAGGGTGAGGTGAAGATGCCAGCTTTGGGTTGATGATTTCCAAGATCTGAGGGTCTTGGAAAGCGTGTATAAGGTTCTCCAAAGTCTGAAGACACTTGAGAAGGAACATGAGAAGAAACAGCATAGCCTTCAGCGGATTTGTGGATGGTAGGTGTGGCAGAATCAACTTCAGCAGAAACATGGTTTCTACTGACTCCTTCATTAGCAACCTCTCCAGTCAGTTTCTCTGCTTCAAGCTTAGCTGCAAATTCTTGAGTCTGAAGCCTAGCAAGGTCCTCAGCATAATGTGATTCATCTTCATCACTCTTATCAGCAATATCCTTGGAGGTGGTACCTGCAATATTGTTAGGGGAGAAAGAAGGCACAAGTATAGGTTGCTCATCATCTTCAAACTCATTTTCAGAGTCATCATCCAAGGTGCCTGCATTGTTAGTGGGAGACTCTTGAGGACCTGCATTTTGGTTAGCCAAATGTCTAGTGTAACCCAAATAATCAGTTAAGTAGTCAAGGTCAAAAGACCACGTATGACCCTGTCCTTGAACATTAGGCTTTTCTTCCAAAAATCTTAGGTTCAAAGTCTCCTCTATCTTCTTGGCTTGCAAGTTGTACACCCGGTATGCCTTACTATGAGCTGAATAACCCACAATATAACCATCATCAGCCTTCTCATCAAACTTTCCCAACGGATCACTGGTGTTTAGAATGGTCACTTGACAACCAAGAGGTTTTAGGTAGTGAATGACAGGAACCTTCCCAAAGAGAAGTTCATATGGTGTTTTGAGTTGAGGTCTAGTAATGGAGACCCTGTTTAGCACATAGCACGCTGTGCCAACAGCTTCAGTCCAGAACATAGTGGGCAGTTTAGAGTCAGCAAGCATTGATCTTGCAGCCTCTATTAAGGTCTTATTCTTTCTTTCAGCCACCCCATTTTGTTGTGGGGTTCTTGGATTACTATAGTCCCTTTTTATACCTTTTGACCCACAGAGTTCTATAAGTATAGCATTCTTGAACTCTGTCCCATTATCACACCGAATTCCCTTAACCTTTTTGTTCAACTGATTTTCAACGAGGGTGATGAATTCAGTCAGCACTTGAGATGTTTCATCTTTGGTCCTTAGAAAGAAAACCCAACAAAATCTGCTATAGCCATCAGTGATAACCAAACAGAAGAACTTATGATCAATGCTTCTGACTTGAGTTGGACCAAACAGATCCATGTGGAGCAACTGAAGAGGTTCAGAAATGATGTTCATAGCATTGATAGCTTTGTAAGAGGCTCTGTGTTGTTTTCCTTTGTTGCATGCGACACAATTATGATCATTGGTGTAAACTTTGGAGGGAAGACCTTCAACAAGACCCATTTTAGAGAGTTTGTTTATGGTCTTGAAATTCACATGAGCCATCCTCCTATGCCATTTAGTAGACTCATCAAGTGATGCTTTAGCCACCAAACAAGTGAGGTCACCACCAGGTTGAACTTCATTAAGGTTGAATGTGTATAAATTGTGAGTTCGAGGGACTTTCAGCAGAATTGAAGTATCTTCTGGGAGTTTGAAGTCTTTAGACAGCACAAGACATTCATTCTCAGAGAAGGGTACTTTGTTCTTGGTGTCACAGATTTGTGAAACGGAGAACAAGTTGAAATGCTGAAGTTCCTTAACATAGTACACATTTTCAAAATCCAGATGAGGTGTCTTTATGGTGCCTTTCCCTGTGATACTTCCATCACTTCCTCCAAAAGTCACATTGCCTCCTCCTTCTATGGGAACAAAATTGTGCATCATTTCTCTGTTCCCAGACATGCTTCTGGAACAGCCACTATCAACAATACCAATATCTTTATGCTTAAGGGGATGATCCTACAAACAACAACAAAATATATACATACAGTTAGCAACCAAAGAAGGTTCAAGTCATTACTGACTTTAACCTGCCTTGTGGATCACAGGTTTAGGCCATGAAGATCTAGAGGATCCACCATTGTTCTTGGTCCTCCATTGATGATTGGGTCCCTTGATAGTCCAAGAACAACCTGCTGAGGGCTTCACAGCAGTACTCCCATGTCCCATCCCAGCATACATAGAGTCAACATATGTAGGCCAATAACCATGATTAAAGTATGGGCTAGTTTGTTGCACATAAGGTCTGGCAACTGAACCTCTCCAATGAGAGTTGGTATGAGTTGCTTGTGGAACATAAGGTGGAATATTATCAACATTGGTCCATTTTGATTTATGTTTCTGGTGAGTAGCACATGCACCCAATCTTTGCTCATAAAAATCACAATCCTTAATTAAATGAAATTTACTTCCACATACAAAACATGTCTTCTTCTTGGAAGATTTATTCAAATAGGGAGATGTTTGATTACATGCAGAAGTACTTAAATCAGAAACATTCAAGGAATTGTTTTTAACAGACTGATTATGCAAAGCTTTAAAAGATAAATCTTTAGTAGAAACTGTCTTGGAAGTTGATTCCTCAGCAACTTCCCTAGAAGGCTTGTAAGTAGACTGGGGTGCAGGCTTGGGTGTAGGCTCAGGTGAGGGCTTGGGAAGGTCAGACTTCTCATTTGAATCACAGCTTTCATAGTAAGTAGACCCTTGATCCGATGAATTGTCACTGTCAGAGCAAGAGACAAAGTCATTAGATGAGGCATCAGGGTCTGGCAAGTCTTTTGACTTTTTGCCATATAGATGATGTGATCCATCAAAGTCAACAGTGATGGATAGGTCTATGGGCATAAATTCACCTCTAATAGGTCCAGGGACAGCATGCATTTCACCTTCTTTTACAAAGTTAGCTAACTTTGCTGGTGTTGATTTACGACCATCATACCTAGCTTCTATTCCTACATACTTTTGAAAGCCTAATCCTAAGCCAGAGGTTACTGATTGACTGTTATAGATTTCTCTAGCCAGATTATCACCTGAAATTAACCATTCCTTATGCCTAGCTATTTCCTCAGCTAGTTTATCTTTGAGTTCTAGGTTCTCAGACACAGCTTCATCCTTTGCTTTCTCAGACAGTTTTAAGTAATTATTTGCAACTTCTAGATCAAACTGTAACACCTTTATCTTTTCTTCATAAGCTATTTGATTCTTTTGAAACCATACTTTTTGTCTTTCTACTGTTTTTAATGCTAGTTTATGGGCTTCATTTTCAACATAGCATTCATCGAATTTAGGTTTCATAGCATCATACTCTTCTTTAAGTTCGTTGTATCTTAGACTACAACCAAATATACAGTTGTGTACCTGAGATAGTCCCATCAAGGCAAACTGATCATGCCTTTCATCCGAAGTGCACCTTGCCAGCAATCCAAGCTTATCAGTATCATGAGCTTCCTCATTCACAGGTTCATGTGCAGTCCAATTGACCTGTTCATCCATGGTGAGAAGAGCTGCTGAAGCTCCAGCTTCCTGCTGTTTCTGCTGATAGGAAATGTAGTTAGCTCCATCTCCACTCTTCCTGTCTTTGCATTCCCTTGAGAAATGCCCCATCTGGTGGCAAGTGAAACACTTGACTTTTCTCCTGTCAAAGCGAGCTGGTTCCTTTCCCTTGAAAGCAAACTTCCTTCCAGACTTCTCTTCAAACCTTTTGATATCCACTGACAGCAATGCCACATGCATTTTCAGTTTCATCTCCTCCATTTCAAGTGGGTCCAACTGATCAAAGTCTTCATATGCAAGATACTGCTGAGTATCATAATCAGCAACAAATGAATGAAGAACATCCTCCATCACACTACTAGTCTTAGTTTGAGAACATGGTGGAGTGGGATGAGTGTTATGTGGTGGAGTGGGAGTGCAAGATGATGGAAAGTAGTTGGAACTGGGAGATGATGGAAAGTAGTTGGAACTAGGAGCAGGTACCATCATGTTGGAGTGAGATGTCCCAAAAAAACCTGCATGGCCAGAAGAAGATGTACGGTAGGGAGTTCTGACATCAGGTTCAAAAGTTCTGAGTCTGTTGTACAACTCATCAAAGGTGAGCATGTCCAACCCACCTTTAGCCTTGAGAGCTATACTTACATGTAACCATGATGGAGGCAAGGATCGTAGGAACTTTGAGTTGCAATCATCATTATCAGGTTTTGCATTCAGCTGGTTTAGTTGACTCAAAATCCTATGGAACCTGTCGTATCCCTTGTGGATACCTTATTCTTCGGAGATATTAAAGTCTTGAAATTGTTGTCTCAGCATGGACTTCCTCATTCTCTTCGATTCTTCATTTCCACCGAACCTTGCTTTGAGAGCCATCCATATGTCCTTTGCATCATCCATATGGTGAAAATCACACAGGTGATCTTCAGGAATGGCTTGAAGCAGAATAGTTTTTACTTTGTGCTCTCTCTGCATAGCCAGCACCTCTTCAGCAGTTTTGGGAGGAGCCATGATAAACTTCCCATCCCTGTCTGGAATCATTTTCTTTAGACTGTTTCCTTTCTTCACTACCTCCCACAGATTCCAATCAATATTGGAAATCCAGTTTTCCATCTTCATAGTCCAAAGATCATACTCTCCCCTTTTTAAATAAGGAAATTTACCATTGCTGTTTGAAAGACTAAGCTGTTGCATGGAAGTGGTGTTGGTGTTGTTTGTGTTGGTGACTTCAGTTTCATTATCAGATCCAGGCATGGTGAGGGTATGTTTGGTTGTATGGGGGTGAGACTGGTTCTTAGTATCGTAGAGACTTTCCCGAGGCTCTGATACCACTTGTAGAAAACACAAAGACCTTGATAGATCTTAAGCACTCGGAGATCGTTAGCGTTGCCTATGTAATCACAAGCAAACTAATAGAAGATCTCTACACCTCGTATTCTTTAGCGGAATGTAAATACAAGATATAATAACTAAGAACTCTTAGATCCTCTATGGATCTTTTGATTATAGAAACTCTATGTTTCGGATATTTTACAAGACTTGAAAGACTTAGAAAAAAAACTTATCTATTACAAACTATTATGGTTCCTTTTATAGGCAAGAAACCCTAATGACTCACGAGCGTTTACAACGTACGCTCCTAATACAAACATAAACAACGCATGCATCTAGACAAGCATGCAACTAATCATATTGTTTTACTAATCATATTGTTTATTCTGAGTAAGCTCTATACAATACGGCGCCAACCTATCTTTCATACGGCGCTGACTTTTACTACATACTGCGCTTATCTCTCCTACGTGGATTCGCACTTTCAGCAGAATCACGATTTCTGCTTTAACACTTCAGCTGAAGTATAACTTCAGCAGAATCCATTCTTCTTCGGCAGAAACTCTTCAGCAGATCCAGTAGTTTACCGTAATTCCCAACAACACTAATATCAAATGTGGTATTCAAATTAGTGTTAAATCATATATGATTTTTTCATGCAAATTTCAGTAACGTAAAAAAACGAAAAAAACTTGAAAAAAAAGGTGAAAAACACGATTTTTTTTTTGTCGAAAGTATATCAAAGTGCATATCTATAGAAAGATAACTAAATGCTCGTCGTAATGGTATATTTTTTTTCGCTTGACGATTAACGGTTTGAAAGATATTTATATTTGAAAAAAATAATGAAAGTGGGTTTTTTTAATTGTTGGGATTAATCTCATCCATTAAATCTTATAAAAATGAAGGGTGAAAATTGATCCCTTGGTATGTAAAAGATCTTTTGTCCTCAAATGATCTTAAATCTTAACATTATAGTAGTATGAGTATTATTTAGTTTAATATGTTTATTAGATCTCTTTGAGTTTTCATGTTTTAAATAATTGACAATGGAGAAAAAATACATATTATACGTAAGATTGGCGATAAAAAAATCAACACATGTAATCGTTATAAAATATGACAGTTAAGTTATTACTAGTTTATAATAGTTACCTGAAAACCGAATCCGTATACTAGAAACCAAAAAACCCGACCCGAAATCGACCATGAAAAACTAGCCGTATTTTTTTTTTAAACTTATTTAAAGAGATAGTATATTATTAGGCAATGCTCACCCTTCTGCGAATTTCTAAATCACCCACTAACCACACATATAATCCTATGATATACTCATATAATTCGCGCCTATAATTCACTTATAACAGTTTAACCTTTATAATACGCGAATAATAATTTGTTGCACCAAAAACTCTACCTTTAAAACACATTACAAAAACAAACCAAAGGTGGTCAACATAACAGACAAACCGAGTTGACTCAGTTGACTCGAGTTGAAGGAAAGACCTAAGGACACCATTGTCATTTTGCATAAAACCTACCCACCAAACAAGATTTAAGGGGAATTTACTAAGGAGAGAGAGAGAAAAAAAACGCACATACACATCATTTGGTGTGTGTATCCTTTCATTCATTTTCTCTCTCATATATAAATTTAGGGTTTCCTTCCTTTTGATCATCATCATTTGCTTTTTAGATCTGTACTGTTTTTGCGCCTCTCATCTCATCTAATCTAGGGTTTGTGCTCTTTCTTCTTTTGTTCTATGTATGTCATTTAGGACTTATTTGAGCTTATAAAGTATGTTATAAATGTGTGGATGTAACTATTATGTCACATAATAATGCATTATCTTTCTGTTTATGTAAAACATGTAATGTGTATGTTAGAATATTAACTTTTTTTTTACTGGATTTTTTAAAAGTGTACTTTTGATTTTCTGAGGTCAGTAAATATTGTTTTCCTTTTAAGTTAAATATTTTCCTTTTTTAGTGTAATGTGTTATTTGGATATGTAGAACATGCTAGATGAATCTAGTTTTGATTTATTGTTTTTTTGTTGATTTATCTTTAGATTAGTTTACTGTTTTAGTTATCCAGAGAATGTGATAATTATGGGACTTTTGTAGGGTTGCTGACTGTTTGTTTTTAAGTTTTTGTTTTGGTATATATTTTGAGGTTTTAAGTTAACCCGATGATGGTTTTTTGTGTGTTTTAGCTGTCAAAATGGTAAGGAAGAGAAGGACTGAAGGTTCGAGTGGTGGTGAAGGCTCTGAGCCGCAGGAAGTTGGTTCTGGACAAGGCAGCGCGCCTCAAAGACCACCCCAGCAGCAACAGCCACAGCAGCAGGGTGGTGGTGGCGGCGGTGGTTATCAGGGAAGAGGACAGGGTGGTTATCAAGGAAGAGGGCCGCAGGGTGGTGGCGGTTACCAAGGTGGTGGTTACCAAGGTGGACCTCAAGGTGGAGGTTACCAAGGTGGGAGAGGAGGATATGTTCAGAGGGGTGGGGGCCCACATCGTGGTGGTGGTCCTCAACAGTATTATGGCGGACCTCCGGACCAACAACAAGGTCAACAACCGAGGAATCCAAGAGGATCTGCCCCACCTCAACGTCGTGGTGGTGGACCCTCTTCGTATGCTGGTGGACCTCCTTCTAGGCCATCAGTTCCCGAGCTGTACCAAGCAACACAGGCTCCTCAGCAGCCTGTGCCTCATGAAGTTCCTTATGAAGAGTCGTCTTCATCTAGCCAGATGGTTGAACAGTCAGTGGTTCAGTTTCAGCAGCTCTCTGTGGAGCATGAAGAACCCGTTCAAGCTGCACCTGCATCTAGCAAATCAATGAGGTTTCCTTTGCGTCCAGGAAAGGGTAACACAGGAATTAGGTGCATTGTGAAGGCGAACCACTTTTTTGCTGAACTGCCTGATAAGGATTTACACCAGTATGATGTGAGTTAATATAATTGTTATTTGCTGGTTAAACTTACATTCTGAAAAGTGACTTTAATTTTGTTGATGTGTTTAGGTGACGATCACTCCAGAGGTGACATCACGTGGTGTGAATCGTGCTGTAATGGCACAACTTGTGATACTCTACAGGGACTCTCATCTTGGGAAGAGGCTGCCTGCATATGATGGAAGAAAGAGTCTGTATACTGCTGGTCCTCTTCCCTTTGTTTCCAAAGAGTTTAAAATCACTCTTTTAGACGAAGATGATGGTTCAGGCAGCACCAGGTCTCTGCATTTTGGTTATGTAATCTTTGTTAATCTATCTAATATGAGTTTGAACATGTTTTTGAATATTTTTTTGTAATGCAGGAGAGAGAGAGACTTCAAAGTTGTGATCAAATTTGCGTCACGGGCGGATTTGCATCACCTTGGAATGTTTTTAGCTGGGAGGCAAGCAGATGCTCCTCAAGAAGCTCTCCAGGTTCTGGATATCGTGTTACGAGAGCTGCCTACTAATCGGTACTGATGGGAAGCCTAGTTTTTATTGTTTTCAGACATACCTATTGTCTAATAACTTACTATTTGTACTTGTTTCCTTAGGTATTCACCTGTTGGACGGTCCTTCTATCATCCTGATCTGGGTCGCAGACAACCACTTGGAGAAGGGCTGGAAAGTTGGCGTGGGTTTTATCAGAGCATACGGCCTACACAGATGGGGCTGTCCCTAAATATTGGTAAATTTGTTAGTCCACGTGTATGATACATTAAATATCAGTGTGAAAATTACTGTGATATCAATATGAAAATAACTGTGATATATGTTTTACTAATAATTAGTACGTAAAGTTGTCAAGACAACTTGTAACGAGTTCTCATTGAAATTTGTTGCAGATATGTCTTCAACGGCATTCATTGAGCCACTGCCTGTGATTGAGTTTGTCAATCAGCTTTTGAATAGGGATGTTTCAGCAAGACCTTTATCTGATTCTGACCGTGTGAAGGTTGGTTTATGTTTTTGCCTGCAATACTTTGTTAGCTGTTTCTTTTAATATTTTGTTGAGTAAACAATGGGTCTGCAGTTTAATAGTCTCTGACTGTAATATTGTAGCAGTCAGAAGATATTGTTGATTATTGTTGTAACTTTTTTTATTAAAAGGTCTCTTTTGGATATTGTTTGTTCATCGCTGCTGTGTTTTCGTATATTTCTTTTGTTTAAAGATTTCTGTTGGTCATTGTTAGTGACACATTTTTATCTAATTTACATGCACTAGATCAAAAAGGCACTAAGAGGAGTCAAGGTTGAAGTTACTCACCGTGGAAACATGCGTAGGAAGTATCGCATATCTGGTTTGACATCTCAAGCAACACGTGAACTAAAGTGAGAAGCAAACCTTAAATTGCAATTATTTTTTTAAATTTTTATTCGTCGACGTTGTTGACTAAATCATCTCATATTTCTGTTTTTTTTGTCATGCATCAGCTTTCCAGTAGATGAGAGAGGTACAATGAAATCTGTTGTTGAATACTTCCGTGAGACTTATGGGTTTTCGATTCAACATGTGCAATGGCCATGCTTGCAAGTTGGGAATACTCAGAGGCCAAACTATCTGCCTATGGAGGTTCTAACATTACTTCATCTCTCTTTAAAATTTAATAGTTCGAAATGAAGTGCATCCTAATGCTGTTACTTTTTTTTACAGGTCTGCAAGATTGTTGAGGGTCAGAGGTATTCAAAGAGGCTAAATGAGCGACAAATTACCGCTCTTCTTAAGGTCACCTGTCAGCGTCCCAATGAGAGAGAGAAGGATATTCTTAAGGTTTGATTTCGTGCTTAGTTAATTTTCTAAGGACTTTCTTTTCAGTTTTTACAGTTGGAAAGAATTGGAGAGGAAAGAATGGAAATATTTATATTTTTTCCCTACCGACCAGCCCCATATATGATCAACGTATTCTTTCTTGAGGGTTAATCTGTAAAAAAATATTTATTGGCTCCGTGTGACTTGCTTGCAGACTGTCAGCCACAATGCTTATGCACAAGATCCTTATGCTAAGGAGTTTGGGATAAAAATTAGTACGAATCTAGCATCGGTTGAAGCTCGAATTTTACCTCCTCCCAGGGTAAGCGAGTGAGCTTTTTTTTCATTAGTTTTAACCATTCATTACCAGTTCTCACTATTTTTGTTTTCCTTTTGTTAGCTTAAATATCATGATACTGGCCGTGAAAGAGACTGTCTGCCTCAAGTTGGCCAATGGAACATGATGAACAAGGTAGCTCGCTGTCTATAATTTGTTTTTTAAATGTCTAAAACTTTCTAATAAAATCTTTACGTTAAAAGCATATAAATTGTTCTTTATTTTCTGAGATGCATAATTAAGTAATTTATGATTTTTTTTGACAGAAAATGGTAAACGGTGGTGTGGTCGCCAGCTGGATCTGCATTAACTTTGCGCGGAACGTGCAAGACAATATTGCGCGTGCTTTTTGTTCTGAGCTTGCACAAATGTGCAATACTTCTGGCATGGTATTGTCAACAAGACAATGTCATCTGTTAATTATCTGCAACTCATATGGCTTACTCCCGTTTGAACTGTTTGTTTTTGCAGTCGTTTAACCCTGAGCCTGTGCTTCCTGCTCTGAGTGGCCGACCTGATCAGGTCGAGAGGGTTCTGAAAGCTCGTTTTCATGATGCCATGACTAAACTTCAGCCCCACAAAAAGGAACTTGATTTGCTAGTTGTCATTCTGCCAGACAACAATGGGTCACTTTATGGTAAATTGACCCACCTTATTGTATGGTGTTTGATTGTATTAATTTGAGTGCACTTCTATTAAAAAAGGAAGGTTGGGAAATGGGTGAAAATTGGATGATCTGTATGAGGCTGAGAAGAGTGAAGAAACTTTTTGTCCAAAAATCTAGTCTTAAAAAATTGTTCAGTGTATTAAAAGTTAATTTTAATAACCTATATTCACTTCATAATATCATACTACGTATTTGAACAAAATGATGTGGGATATTTTATGCTAAAAAAATAGTTATGTGACTTCTGACATGTTCCCTGTTTCACCTGGTTCTAGCTTTGATGTTAGAGATAAACATAAACCAAATCATCTGTTTGATATGGTCACCTTTAAGTTCTCTTTACAATATTGTTCTTGAATATAGTTTTTTTTTTTTTTTTTTTTTTTTTTTTTTTTTTTTATAATTCATTTTGTTCTTTTTCCGCAGGTGATCTGAAAAGAATATGTGAGACTGATCTTGGCATTGTTTCTCAGTGTTGTTTAACAAAACACGTGTTTAGGATGAGTAAACAGTACCTAGCCAATGTGGCCTTAAAGATCAACGTTAAGGTTGGAGGAAGGAACACGGTGCTTGCTGATGCATTGTCTAGGCGCATACCCAATGTTAGTGATGTTCCAACAATCATTTTTGGTGCTGATGTTACCCATCCTCATCCTGGAGAAGATTCAAGCCCCTCCATTGCTGCTGTACGGTTCAGTTCATACTGTGTTCCTATCATTGTGGCGATGCTATTTAATTTTCTCTCTACCTTAGCTTACATGACTGAAATGCAGGTTGTGGCCTCTCAAGATTGGCCTGAGATCACCAAGTATGCTGGCTTAGTTTGTGCCCAAGCCCATCGCCAAGAACTCATTCAAGATTTGTATAAAGAATGGCAGGATCCCAATAGAGGCAAAGTGTCTGGTGGCATGGTCAAGTATGCTCTCAGTACTCTGTCATATATACTTGTCATTAGAGTTAAAAAAAAATGGGTAGGTTTGGTAATGGGTTTGGATTAAAATATGCTTTTTCTACTTGGGGCGAGTGTGTTTGTGCTGGCCCACTAACATTTTGTTTCTGTTTTGTCCATTTTCTTAAAATCGTTGCATGTGTTCAAAAGACCCATTTTCCTTTCGGATATTTTTTTTATTGCCTTTTTTGCATAACCGAAGTTGACCCGTTAAGAATTGAAGGTTTTATGTTTTTCCATTTCTACATGCTACCTTTGTAATAGGAAAAATAATGGAAAGTCCCTTATTTTTGGTACATGTTCTTTTTGTTTTTCATGCTAATGCTGCTCTTGTATGAATACATTACTTATGCTTATTGGAATTAATTTATTTATGCACGATACTATAGGGAACTTCTCATATCATTCCGTAGAGCAACTGGGCAGAAACCACAGCGTATCATCTTTTACAGGTATTTTCATCATTTTATTTAGTTATTTCTACATTCTTACATGTTCACCGAAGTATTTACTCATCTAATGATGTACATTTAATCATTGAAGGGATGGTGTCAGTGAGGGGCAGTTTTACCAAGTTCTTCTGTACGAACTTGATGCAATCCGTAAGGTAATAAAACACATTAAAAAATATAGTTCTTTTTTATGTAGTCTTGTTCTCTATCTTCACTTGGAGCTATCTTGTTATATAACTCAAATCACTGTTTTGAACTTGGGTCAGGCTTGTGCTTCACTGGAGCCAAATTATCAGCCTCCAGTGACATTTGTTGTGGTTCAAAAACGTCATCATACTCGATTGTTTGCCCAGAACCACCATGATCGTAATTCTGTAGACAGGAGTGGAAACATTCTCCCAGGTATATGTTATTTATTTTTGAACTTAAATGAGTGGTCCTGTTGGTGTATCAATTTTTATTTTGAAGTTTATGTTATTGCAGTACAAAGTTCTTTAATTCTCTGCGATATTTGGTTTTACCCTTTAGACTTGTTACATATATTAACAACCTCTACTAATGTCTTATTATTCTTTTAATGATTGAATATGCAGGCACTGTTGTCGATTCAAAGATTTGTCATCCTACAGAGTTTGATTTTTATCTGTGCAGCCATGCAGGCATTCAGGTGAATTTCACTTGGCAATTGGTCACTATTTCAAGCTACATAGGATATATGATTGAAATGTTATACTAATTAGGATTGTAATTTAATCTTTATGCCCTAATAACAGGGTACCAGCCGACCGGCCCATTACCATGTGTTGTGGGATGAGAACAAGTTTTCTGCTGATGACCTACAGTCTCTTACTAATAATCTGTGCTACACGTAGGTTCATTAATCTTTCTTTTAGTTTGTAACATCTTTTTTATATTGTTTTGTTTCCTTGACATGTATTGGTCCATGTTTGTTTTGACAGATATGCAAGGTGCACACGCTCAGTTTCCATTGGTAAGTTTCGTATTCTTGCATAAACTATAAGCGACAAGCAGCATGTTGATTATTATAGTATTGTGAAAATTTATGTCATTTCTTACATCTGTTGTCTATATATATATATATTTGCAGTACCACCTGCATACTATGCCCATCTTGCTGCTTTCCGAGCAAGGTTTTACATGGAGCCGGATACCTCTGACAGCGGGTCAATGATTAGTGGTGCTCCTAGTCGCGGGGGAATGACACAAGGTGGTAGAAACACGCGTATGGCAGGTGCAAATGCAGCTGTTAGGCCTCTTCCTGCGCTCAAGGAGAACGTCAAACGAGTTATGTTTTATTGCTAAATTGTGTTATGATTGTTCTTGTGGGATACCATGATTGCTTGTTCTATTGCTACTTGTGTGCGGGAGGCTATGTACTCTAGGCTGGTAACTGTTTGGTAAGATTTTAAAAACAGCTTTATGCTGCGTCTTTTGATGACATATTCTAGCTGAGAGACTTAGATAGCTCTCCGGCTGTGGGTTGTGTATTGTATGATGACATTAATATCTATTCTACTCTTTGGACCAACATGTTTTGCTATTAGTTTTAGCTTTTATGTGTGTGTTACTATAGGTTCTAATACTGTAGTTAATTGTGTATTGTATGCATTGGTGTCGGTATGTTGTTACTATTGTTAGCTTGTGGTTAAAGTAGTTAAGTTGCTCTAGGTGAAAAAGCAAACCGTAAATCTTCCAAGTTATTTGGTTTTTGTTTGAATCTGTTCTGACTTTTAGGGGAAAGGTGTCTTTAACGGTGTTGATCGAATATTATTGTTTATTTGTTCGTTATTTCAGTGTAATTGTAAGGTGTTCAAAATAATGGTCAATATACTCCCAATCTCCCATAGTAGTAAAGATTGTTTAAGTTTGCTACCAAAATTATTATTTAGACTGGGCGGCAAGGGGATAGGTGAATGCAAGGTGAGTGTATTGTCACTCGTGACTCTTGTGCAGTTTGTATATATTCACCCGTGAGGCTCACAATTTAAGAGGACTTAAGGTGAGTTACTCACCCCATTGTTTTTCACGCCACCGTTTGAGGCTTTTGTAAAAAAAAAAAAAAAAAAATTTCCACTACCCCATTTTCTCCTAATAAATACCCATCAAATATATTTTCAAAAACACACACTACATTTTATAACTACATATTTATTTAAAAAATCACATCTCAAGAAAAAACACCACCAAACACCAATCGTTTCCGAGGAAGAAATCCCCGAAGCAATCCACCGACACCCGAAGGAACCTTCAGCTTAGGAAATACTCCTTCGCCAAACCAACAAATCAACTTCCGAGGACAATCATTCTATAACCAAGCATACCAAAACGAACCATACCGTAACCCATATCCACAACAACATCAACAACAACAAGCTTTTAGCCAATTCGCACAACAACAACAACAAAACGCGTTTAGTCAATTTTCACAACAAAACGCGTTCCCATTTGATAACCCAAACTACTTGTCACAAACACAAAGGGGTGGTTCGTCATCACAATCTCATACACAACAAAACATGTCTCATATTTCTGCATTTGCAAATGAAGAAATGTACTCCCCTTTTTTTGGAGATGAATTTTATCAAAACCGGCCTCGTGAAGAATCGCCCGTCGAAGAATTGGCCCCGGAACCGGCACCGGCCAAAAAGGTGACGAGAAGACGCAAGTCTAGGACTTCTCAAACCGAGGAGCCATCCCGAACGATTCCATGGACCCAAGATGAAGAAATTGCGTTGTGCAAAGGTTGGGTTCATGTTTCTGAAGATAGTGCCAGAGGTAACGCGAGGAAAGCTGATGGATTTTGGACTGACATAAAGGCGTACATAGAGAGCAAAACAAATATGGATCGCCGAACGTACGATATGGTTTGTGGTAAATGGAAGACGGTGCGCCCGAACGTGGCTCGGTTTTGTGGAGTGTTCAATAACCTTAAGCGTATGAATCCGATAAGTGGAGCATGAGACGATGATTACTACAATACGGCACAGCTAAACTTTGAAGCTGAATACGGTCACGTGTTCACACTCAAACATTGTTGGGAGGTGTTAAGAAGTTGTGACAAATAGAATGAAGTTGAAGTTCCAAATTTTTTAGCAAAGGAATCAAGCGAAAGGTCCAAGAGATACAAGTCATCTGGGTCTAGTTCATTCAACACTGAAGCTGGGGATGCCAGTATTAATTTGAATGCTGAAGCTCAAGAAAACGAGGAGGATGATGTGCAGCAAGTTCGACGACCACCGGGCAGGGACAAAGCAAAAGCTGCGAAGAAGAAAGGTGTGCGCTCAACGGCATCGTCGGGAACTATGAATGACGAGACGTTGGCACAGATGATGATATCGGAGTTGGCACAGCAGAATGAACGTGTCATACAATTGAAGATGAAAGAACGGGCTGAATTTATGGCAATAAAACAAAGGGAGGTGGAAGTGCAGGAGTATAAAGCGAGACAAAAAGACATGATGTTCTATTTGCAATCATATGACCACTTGACCGGGGAAGCACGCAGAGCCATGGAAGAGGCTAGAGCGGGGATCAAAGCGAAGTGGGGTTTCGAGTTTTAGTTTTCATTTCGAAGTTTATGTAATGTTTAACTTTCGTATGTTTGTGCTTTTAATAATTGTAGTTTATGTACTTTTTTAATTTCGAAGATTATGTAATGTTTTAATTTCGTACGTTCGCGTTTTTATTTTCATTAGTTACGTTTATATATTTTGTAAAGTAAAAAAAGAAAAAAAAATGTTAAGGTGAGTGAAGGTGAGTGACTTGTTCACAGAAAGGTGAGTGAAAGTGAGTGAAAGTGAAAGGTGAGAGAAAGCTGATGTGGCGCTGATGTGTAAGGTGAATGCACACTTACCTTGCCCTCTAGCCTTACAACACTTGTGGAAGATTACATAATTGACAGTGGTTAAATTGTCTTTCTGTAGTTTCTCTTTTCTTTTATGCTTAAATTTAGGTGGTGTTTTGTATGGTGGGCCAATAGTTTATTCTGATTGGTAAAGCAAAGCTTATTATTCTTCTACTATTAATTAATTTAAGATAAGAAAGTTTAAATATATATTATTTGTGATTATTATTTTATATGTGAACTTTTGTAGGAACTTTAAGAAACCTATTGTTGAGAACAATTGGTGGTTGGTTGAATTAATTTGGTGGTATGATGTGCTTAACAAACAGATTCGTCAAGTTGTTAAGTGATGAGCCTTTTTGTATTTATGTTTTGCAATGTATGGTCCTTTATTATTCATCTACCCTTTTGCATTATAGTTGCCTATATAATAATACCTTCCGGATAAGCTGTCCTTTGTCCATAGAATTCATTTATTTGTCCTTTGGTTTTGTTGTGACCTTTGGTAGAGGTGTAGTTGCATTTCTGTTCCAACCCCATTATGCACACATGGTTGATAATATTGCATAAAAAGTGTACTGTCTAGTATGAATGTTACAGTTTTAGAATACCCATTGTTGATCGGTAATATATTGCCTTTATCTTTGGAAATAATTCGGAAGCAGACATTTTTTTTAGGATCAAGTGATCAACGAATACAGTAAGTTTGAGACTTACTATGGGACAGATGAGTATTACTTATAGTGATTTAGATTAGAAAGTTCAAAGAACCTGGGATTAATAAAGCATGAATTGCAGGTGACCCATGGCACATACCAATCTTATAAGTATTTGGAATAGTTTTATGGTAATTTGGATTTGGATTACTTGTATATCACTCAAGGTGTGTTTTTGCCTGTGAGTCTGTGACCCATGCTGATTCTTGGTACGTGCGTTAAAGTGGTTTGTTACATCAGTTTCAAGGTTGAAAAAACCGCTAATCTTTTGCCAAGGATTAACCCAACTTTATTTCTACAATGAGACCAACCAATTGATGATTATTGGATACCACATATTTTTTTTTGTTAGTGCCACATGATGGGCCAGTAATAGGGTTGATCATGGATTGAAAACTGGACAAGATTGGAACATTAACCGATTTGGCCCAAACACTAGACCAAGGATCAGACCGAGATATTCAGTTCAGGTCTGAGTCTGTCCGATCTGATAAAATATAATGGCCGATTTTATGTAAAATCTAACCGGAGCGAGGGCCGAATACGAGATACCGGACCAAAATATGTTTGGTCCAGTCCGATCCGCGATGTATTATGCTCATTATTTCTCACAATAGATGATCTTCTATTTATTTCCACTCACAAAAAACTCATTATTTCTCGTGTTCAAATTAAAGATGAGAGAATCTCAATCTTTTATATTTCTTCAAAGGAAAATATCGTTAACAAGAAAAAAAAACTTTACAAAGTATGTTAAATATTTTTTTCCCAACCATCTGGTCACCGGAAACTACCGTCTGAAATGTTTGATGTTCGGGTGGTATTTCTTAAGATAAAGACTCCCTGCGTTAAAGGTCTTTCTGTCGTGGATTTGGTTAAAGGGCAACTTTGGTGCTGATGATTGCTACACAGGGAGAACGGTGACATAGTAGTTGGGGTCTCCCAATAGTGGTATTTGAAATGTTTATACGTGAAATCCTACTGGCTTGCGTCGTGTTGGACGTATGAGCTTTCCCCAAGTATAAAGATGTGCCTTCCCAGTTCTTACTAGACCAATATTACGAATATATAGATTAGTTATAGAGAATGGGTCACAAAGAAGAAGAGAACCAGTGAAGATAAATACAAATACAGGTGGTTATGGATATCAACCGAAAACGACTCGAAGAGACATGAGATCATACAAACAACTTCTAGAGAGTGACAAACCTATGGAGCAGAATGAAAACAAACATAAGAACCCGGATGAAACTAAAAAAGAGAAGATGGGTCAATACACCTTTCATGGGTAAAGAAAAGATGGGTTAGAAGGTAGACCACTGTGCCAAAGTACAACCGTCAAATTTAGAAGATGGAGTGGTCAACTCTCTATGTAAAAATTCAAAAAAGTCAGCAACCGACATGTCAAAGGGTATAGAAAATAAAACATGTAGTGGGCCTGAGTGTAATGGGCCGAAAAACTATGTGAGCTCAAGACCAACGAAAATGGATGTGAATCTAGATGGCCATCATAAGTGTGGGCCAAATAAGTTCACTTGTAACATTCATAATTCAATAGATTGGGATTGTGTGGATGCTGTAACAGGTAACGAGAAGACAAGAAACACAAATGGGAAACAAGCTATTAGTGAGACATCCTTAAAGAAAAGAAAACAAAAGTCATTAAACTGGCTGGCACCTTACGAAGTAGTATACTTATTTTGTTTAGTAGTAGGAGGCTTCACATACTTTTACTACTCGAGAGATAGGGTAGCACTCCCCATCCCGAAGTGATGAAGATGAAAAGTGCTTTTGCTAACTCTTTCTCGTCTTCAAAAAAGTATCAAAATGCAGTTATATAAGCAACATAAAAGGGAGGAGGAAAGAGGCCCTGGCGAACCATCATAATTAGTGAACAAGTGTAAGCTTCACTGCCCGACAGTATGGAGTACTGACCACACCTAAGTGTTGATGGAGGACATATTAGGAAGAAGAAGAAGGGCTAGAAAGGTAAGTTAAGTTTCCATCTATTGAAAAAGGGCAATCTCCATGCATCTCAGTCTCCCTAAAAGATCGAGATCAAAATCAAGTGAAATCCTAGTGACAGAAGCTAAAAGTATGGAAGAGGCAGTGGTGAAAGACACAACCTCAGAATAAAAAATTAATGAAAATATTGAAGATGGAGCTGCTGAGGGCCCAACGATGGCTAATGATCACGATAACAAGCAAAATAATGTTCTTGAAGTGAATGAAAACATTGAAGATGAAGCAGCTGGTGGTACAACTGTGGTTAATAATCATGATGGCACACAAGAAAAGATACCTGGTGAAGATATAGTTGGTGAGACATATGAGCTGGGTGATACACAGATGGCGGCTGACACATCTCAAAGGTCAACATCTTCCAGTGGGTCAAAAGAAAGTGATAAGGTAAGAATTATTGGTGATAAATTAGGTTTCAAATGGCTGAATGTCATTGATGGAAGTGTTTTAGAAAACCTCAGTGACGGATCCTTGAATGAGAGGAACGATAGGTGTAATTGATTGATGTGGTTGGGGTCGTTTGTAAAATTGTTTAATGGGGGATTTTTCTCTTAATATTAGAGGGTTGGGTGCCGAGGGGAAAACAAATTGGATCAACGAGTTAGTAGATAACAATAAGCCATTAATTTTAGGTCTTCAAGAAACTAAAATGGATCACGTAGATGAAAAAGTGGTTCATTATATGTGGGGGTCCGATTCATTTAGGTATGCAAAGGTGGATGCCATTGGCAGTGCGGGTGGGATCATTACGATTTGGGACAATTCGTGGTTTTTTAACACAAGTGCGTTGGGAGAAGAAGGATTACTTGCGGTTGTTGGGTCTTGGAAAGGAAAAGACGGTTTAGTTGGGTTTATTAATGTGTATGCTCCTCATGATTTGGCTGTGAAATGTTCACTATGGGAAAAATCTCAAGGATAATTAACTCTATAGATGCGGCATGGTGTATCTTCGAAGATTTTAATGAAGTTAGAAACGTTGATGAAAGAAAAAAATTCGTGCTTTAATAAAAGAGGAGCGTATCTTCTAATAATTTCATAACCGGTGATGATTTGATTGATATCCCATTAGGTGGTAAAAGATTCACAAGAGTTAGTGACGATGGGGTAAAATTTAGTAAGATCGATCAATTTCTCGTTAATAATCAGTTTTGTGACTTTTGGAGCTCGCTGGTTGTGGTGACAAAGGAAAGAAAACTGTCAGATCATTGTCCTTTGATGGTTGTAGATAAAGTTGTTGATTTCGGTCCAAAACCATTTCGAATTTTTGATGTTTGGCTAGATGATAGTGAATGTGAGAAGGTGGTGGCAGATTGTTGGAAAAAACGGGTGTTTTCAGATAATGATGACTCTATTTTTAGAGATAAGTTGGAAAATGTAAAAGAAGGTCTAAAAGAATGGAGCAAAGTGAAGTTTAAAAGAAACAACCAAGATATCGAAGATCTAAAAAATGAAGCTACAAAATGGGAATTGTTAGCCGAGTCAAGAGATTTAGACGAGGGGGAATTAGATAGATGGAAAAAAGCTAGGAAGGGGTGGTTAGAAAAATACAGGCATAGTAATGAAATGAAGAAACAAAAGTCAAGAGTTAAGTGGGTGTTGGGGGTGATGAAAATTCAAAGTTTTTTCATTCGTGTATCCGTAGTAACTACAGTAACCGAATTTGAATGGCCTGGTTGTGGATGGATTTTGGTGTGATGACCCTGCTAGAATAAAAGAAAAAGCGTTTGACTTTTTTAAGAGCAGTTTCAGTGAACCAGATAATATGAGACCGATGTTGGTGAATGGTAACTTTAAAACGATTTCATGCGATGATAGGGAGGAATTGGAATGTTTCATTCAGGAAGATGAGGTTTGGGACGCTATTAAACAATGTGGGAGTAAAAAAGCACCGGGTCCTGATGGATTTAATTTCGGGTTTATTAAAAAGTTCTGGGGGATTATTAAAGAAGACTTGCTGAAGGCAGTTGAGTGGTTTTGGCATACATGTCAAATCTCGAAAGGTTGCAACTCGTCGTTTCTTTCTTTGATTACAAAGATTCAAGACCCGTTGACGTTGGGGGATTTCCGACCTATTAGTTTAATAGGTTGTTATTATAAGATTATCTCAAAAATACTCGCTGAAAGATTGAAAAAAGTCATTGATAAGGTTATCGGGGAGGAGCAAAACGCATTTATTAAAGGTAGATTTATATTAGATGGTGGTCTAATTGCAAATGAAGCCATCGAGTTTTTGAAGAAAAAAATAAGGAAGGCGTTCTTACTGAAAATTTATTTCGAAAAGGCGTATGATAGCGTCAACTGGAAGTTCATTCGTCACTCTCACACAAATGGGGTTTGGAGATAAATGGTGTAAGTGGATGGAAGCGTGTCAAAATTCAGCAACAGTTTTGGGTTTGGTGAATGGGTCTCCTACACTGGAATTTAAAATGGAGAGGGGGTTAGGCAAGGCAATCCATTATCACCATTTCTTTACCTAATAGCCGTGGAAGATCTCAATATTACGTTACGTGAGGCAGTCTCAAATAGAATATTTAAGAGAGTAAATATTGGCAGGGATGAAACTCCAATCTCTCATCTGCAATACGCCGACGATACTTTGATATTTGGGGATTGGAATATGTCAAATGCTAAGAACATGATGAAAATAATGGAATGCTTTAAACAATCTTCTGGTTTGAAGATAAACCTTAATAAAACCAAAGTGTATGGAATTGGTGTTGGAATAGAAGAAGTGGCATCTTTAGCTCACAAAATGAGATGTGCAGCTGGTTCATTGCCATTCACATACCTTGGATTACCAATTGGTTGTAGTATGAAAAGAGCATCTAATTGGAATGTTGTGGTCGAAAAATTCAAAAAAAGATTGGATAATTGGAAAGCAAAAACTATTTCTTTTGGGGGAAGATTAACGTTGGTCAAAACATTTCTTCTCTTTATTTCGTGTACCCGCGAGTATCATTAAAAAGTTAGAAAGTGTGAGACAACGGTTTTTTTTGGGGGTACTGATGAGAGTAAGAAGATGGCATGGGTTAGATGGAATGTTGTGTTAAAGAAGACAAAGGTAGGTGGTCTTAATATTGGTAGCTTAAAAGCATTTAACTTGGCAAGTGGTGGTGGCGGTTTCGAGTTGAAGAAAACCTATTATCGGTTAAAATTATCAAAAGTTTATATGGAATTGATGGTGGATTGACCGTGTATAATGAAGGAGTTAGACGAAGTGGAAGTACATGGAGTAGTATTGTGAAACTGGGGAGGGTCATAGATCATTATGGAATAAACTTTTGCTCTTCTTTTGGGAGAAAGGTGGGAAATGGCAATACTACTCGTTTTTCGTTGGATAAATGGGTTGGTGAAAATGTGGCTTTATGTGAGAAATTTCCAAGACTTTTTAGACTAGAAATACATAAAGATATCTCGGTTGAAGAGAAGAGATGTTGGAGGCACGATGGGTGGGCGTGGGAATGGAGTTGGGCGAGAAATCCAAGGGGTAGAGCTATAACTGAACTCATGGAATTGACGATGTTAACTAACTTTTTTGTTCCTACTGTACATTTAGATTCATGGAGCTGGCTTTGTAGGTCAAAAATTTTATGGATCTAAGTAGCCTTGAATGACTTATAATAAACTTGAATAAATCAAAATTTATTATGTGAAGAACTCTTAACAATATCTTGATGTGTTAATGCGGAATCTTAACACCCAAAGTATGAAGAACACAAGAATAACTAACTTCATATTTTCTATTACTTCACTCAAAGATTAAAGCATAAAGCTTACAACTCGTGCTTTAACCTAATACCTTAAGGATCCTTTTATACACCAAAGAAACCCTAATTGACTACAAGACTTGTAGAAGGGTAAATATATCTCTTCCTAAGATATCTCTACGCGTACATATCTATTCCTAATATAACTCTAACAAACTATTCTGTTTTTATTACAAACAGACTTAACTACCAACTATTAGTTCTGCCAGACTTAACTCCATTAGTACTGGCAGACTTAACTATCAACAGACTTAATTCTGGCTTACCAGACTTAACTACTAACACTACCAGAATTAACACTAAACGGACTTAAACATACTTAAATCTGTTTTACAAAATATAATTCCCTACAATCCTCCCCTAACTTGATCTTCACTTGTGACCTTCAAGTTCTTTTGTCTTTCTTGAGGATCTTGGAATTATCCTTGAGCTGCATCTTTAAGATTTCTTCCTTATGTGTTCTGTGCAACATTGTATCAATAATTCATCATCACTCCAAGGTCTTTTCTGCAACTGTGACTGTATGTACATCAAATCATAAAAGTTTCATACTATTCTCATCACATCCAGGTGTGTTAACTTCTGTGAGAGGTGAATCATAGAAAATTAATGGATTTGATGTCTCTTTACCAATTAGCCATTACTATTGGAGTAGCCAATGTTTTGGTGTATAAGACCATGGTACATTGATAACCATCTGATTTTTTAGCAAACCAACATCTATCAACAGATTTGATTAGTCTTTACCAAAAGTTGTACCCTTTTGGACTAGTCATGGTTTTCCACTGCCTTTACCACAAGCCATGAACTTGTGGGCTAGCTAACTCTTATCTACACAGATATGGTGAGTTGAGCACCAGATAATTTTTGGCAAATTGTCAGTCATAAACGGATTTGAGATATCTTTACCAGAGCCGTTTGCTCATGGATTAGCCAGTTCTTGTATGTGTTAGATATGGTGAACTGATAACCATTTGTTGTGATAATACAAAGTACTTTCACCAAGTGAAGCCCCTCAAAAATCCATTTATTACATATTTCAACTTACAAACACTATACTCAACAACTTAAGAAAATTCTTTCAAACACATTTAAAATTTATTGCTGTTGAGCTTTTGATTCAATTTGTTTCAAAAGCTGAAAACATGCATTATCTTTTATTTCACCAAAAAGCTTCTTATCAAGCATGTACTTGCAAGTTTTACTTGAAAGTGGATAATCCACTTCAGTTAGCATAAAAACAATTAAATTGTCCAAATCTAAGCAATGAACCTGACAGGTGTGAAAATATCTCCATCTGAGTACTTGCTCCTCATTAGCCTGCTTCCATAACCCATTATCTGCATCAGGTGGCTCAAACATTGTCTTTAGATCTCCCCAGAGGACTCTTTCAAAATCCTCCTCAGGTGCTTGACTACCATGCTTTTCCACCATTAATGTATACAATGACTTCAAATCATCCCTAGACATATCACACGGCAAACCAGGAAAGTTAACATACACAGTGCTTGTATAGTCTTCCCTCACCACCTGATAAGATGCCTTGCTTCCAGTTCTGATGATTTGGATATTTGCTATCTTTGTAGTCACTAGACCTTCAGGGATAGAACCCATAGTGAACTCTTCAGATGGAGTCTCTTCAACCTTGTCCTCCATATATGCCTCCACCTCCTTCTTTAATTCAGACTTATCTTTCTTGGAAGGTTTTTTTCCCTTAGTCTTCTTTCTAGCCCATTTAATGATGGGTTTTGGAGCTTCAGCTTTTTATTCCTGCTTTACTATGCTAGGCTTATCAATGCTAGGCTTATCATCAACCTTTTCTGTTCCAGCTTCTTCTTCTATTTTCTGCCTTTTAGCTTCTTCAGATTGAAGATTAAATCCCTTTATTTTGACCTTTGAAGCCTCCAGTTTAGAGTCCAGGGGAACAAACCTTTTGACCTGATCCATTACCCTTTCAAACTCTGTTTTAAGCTCATCAGATGTCAACTTTCTTAGTTGAGTAATCTTCCAGCTAGAATGACCCTGACTCTTGATAAAGTTGATCATATACTCTCTTTGTTCTCCTTTGGTCAGAGGCCTATTTCTCCTTTCCCTTTGCCTTTGTTCTCTTAGCTGCTTTTTCTTTTCATTAATCATTTCTACCATTTTTCTGGCAAAATCCTCAGCTCCAATGTCTCGTAGAATGTCCCTGTTTACCTCAAGCTTGGCTCTGATGGTATCCCAGTCTTCATCAGTATAATATTTAGCAGACTCCAAAATCTCAGCCTGTCTTTTTCTCTGCTCCTCAGTTAACTATGGGGGTTGATGCAAATTTCTAGCCAAAAACTCATCATCCATCTGTTGCCTTTCAAGCTTAGCTGCTGCAACATCCTCTTTAGCTTTAATTCTGGCAATTTCTGCTGTGCTTGCTTCATCCTCTCTGATTTGTCTCTTGGTCCTCTTGGGATGATAAGATTATTCCAATATTCCCTTGCCTTTCCTTTGAGAGAATTCTTCACCAGGCTTAACAGATGTACTGGCAGACTTAAATTCAGGAATACTACCGGACTTAACCTCAGAATCACCACCAGACTTAATTGCAGAATCACTGGCAGACTTAATCTCATAATTTGTAGCCTCCTTTGCTGATTTCCTCTTCTTTTGGTTTAGACTCTTGGCCAAGTGTCACAATTCTCAATTTTCGGTCATTTTGCAAACTTTGAAAATTTCACTATTCATCTCAGGAATTTACTATTCATCGTTTTTGAAGTCGATTTGATATTCTGAGAACGTATTTTAAATTTTACTATTCACGAAACACTATTCATTCCCGGAGAAAATCACTATTCATGCTTCACTATCAAATACGCGTAACCTTGAGGGTTTAGCTGCGTATTCATGAAAAATCATTGAGGACATTTCATATAGACTAGATTTAGTCTACATATCATTAGTAACGTCATCATCATATTAGTTCATGCTTGATTTTGCATATTTCATTAAACGTTTATTTTCCTATTAAATAAATGCTATCGCATAATCAATTATTCAGAAAATTGATCCGACACTTCCAAAAATTATCCTAATATATTTTTATACTCATTTTAAGACTATAAAAATTATATTATTAGCTTACCCGATGTTTTCAATTTATTTTGTATATAAATTGTTATGTATCAAAATTTACGACGATTTTCGTAAATTCAATTCGATAAATATTTATTCACTCAATTCTTGCGAGAAATGTATTTTTATAATTTTTACGACTTTGATATATTTTATTTTGTTCCGTTAAAATCTATTTTTAATTAACGCTACACTAATTACCTAATTATATTTATAAACTACACATTATACTTACACTTAAAAACATTTAACTCCAAAATACACCTCACCCCCCGCCCCTAAACACCCCATAACCGGACACCTAAGTCACACAAGTGACCAATTTGATCTTTTCTACTCACTAGTGTACACCTCTACATTATATGGTAGATATTTACTTAATACAAAACATACTAGATATTATCCAAACACATAGTTTTCACACATTCAAAGGTGAAGTAAAAATTAAAACTCTCTCCTCTCCTTCACTTGAAGAACCGGCCAAGGCATAGAAACACAAGAAGAATCATATTTTTTTCAAGATCAAGTGGTTTTATAAACACTAGATTACTTCTAATTAGGTTTTGAAATAAAAACCTAGGAGTAATTAGGAAACCTTGTTCTATAAACCTCATCATCATACTAGTAAGCATTTCATGATCATTTTTAATCTTTCATATTCATACTTTGGTTATTTTTATTATGCTTGAAAGAAAACATGCAAGTTATATGAGTATCTATACCACTTTTATTGTTTTTAGTACTTATAATTAGTATATATCATCCTATAATTAATCCCTTGAAACACATTATTTTTGATGATGTTTAAGAACTCATGACACCCTAAGAAGGTGTATGGTAGGTTTAGAATAGATTTGGTGTTGATTTGAAGTGGTTAGAATAAGTATTACGCGAGAAAAATCAATTTCGACAACAATAAATAGTGGTCTGATCATTTTTGTGAAATCTGGAAAATTTGACAGTTTATAAAATATTTTGGGCTAGAAATTCAGAAAATATACTTTAAAACGAAACCGTGGTCGCTTGAACGGGTTAAAACGGATTTATAACGAAGAAGTTATGCTATTTTCAAGTTTAACGACGAAAACTATATTTTCCGGAAAAACAGCATGCTGTCCAGATTTTTAAGGGTAAAAAATGAGTCTTAAGCGTTATCTAAATGAGTCGATTTATCAAAGATATATTAGTATACTTTAACACGAAGCTAAGGACATATAAAACGTAGAAAACGGACTTATAACGACTAAATTACACGCGTTTAAATAAGGTTGACGTAACTATTTTCACAAGTAGAACACTTATATATATATTTCCTATTAGTAAAAAATTATTGTCGCGAGTGACCATGTTGAGATTCGTTTTTCACATCGATAGAATACTTTTTAGAAAACGATGTCTTCAAGTAAAAGTGAGTTTACCTAGCCTATTTTCCAAAATGTTCAACCGTTCGTCAAACGGAGTTGTAACGAATAAAATACGGTCACTCAAACTTTGCCGAAAACTACCCTTAAACAATATTTTTGGTACAAGTACCATACTTTACCTATATTTTTCTCCATGATCGAGACCTCTATGATAAAAATTTAAAAGCTAAGACTTTGAGATAATGTTACAAGCTTTCCAAAACCGTTGAGTTTGTTTTCTAACACTCGATATTCACTATTTTACGACTAGCTTTTCGAGGCCATTTAGTCACTTTCATGAATTGTCAAATTATATTGTTTTGCGACGAAAAGCTATAATTTCTTGATAAATCACTAAACGACTATCGTAGGATGTTGTTTCAACGTAAATACTTGTAAAGTATTTTGTAACTTGACAAGATGTCATAAACATATATTTCGACGATAAACTTTATTTTCAAATGCACAAGTGGTATGGATATCATATGAGTTTGCATGCACAACATTGTTTCATGACTTACATTAGAACATATCATTCATATTAGGTTGCAGATAGAGATTGCACCTCATTTCAGTGTATCCACTTTTGTCATCATAATCATTGCATCAGGTGAGTTTCATAGCCCCTACTTTTATACGTTTTGAATTACTTTTGGGGGAGATACATGCTTAACTATTTTCATATACTTTCACTAGTACTCTAAACTATTAAGGATTATCGTGAGTTCCATAGCCCCATTTTCAATTGTTTTTATACTACTTTTGGGGGAGATACATGCTCATCAACTTTTATGACATTCATGTCTATTTGCAAACTATGTGTTTATCTGAACTGAATGTTTAGTCATACGAAGTAACAGTATTGCCATACTTAGAATTTCTATATCATAAATCATTGAGTTGACTGACTTGGTATGATCACGGTCTAATGGTCTTGGTATAATCATTGAACTAGCGGTTTTGGTATAATCATTGAACTAGCGGTCTTGGTATAATCATTGAACTAGCGGTCTTGGTATAATGTTGAACTCGCGGTCTTGGTACAATCATGAACTAATGGTCTTGGAACTATTTGAAACTATACGAATTATGTGTTATATCAATTGGACTATTGATACATTAAGTTATGTACTATTATGTGGATTCATTTGACAACATGTGCTTGAACATAATCTATACATATTTTGGCAATGGGTTGTAAACACACAAGTTGCAAGTTTTGTATGGGCGGAACTTGGAACTGAGTGGATTTGCAATGCCTTTGCTGCATGAACATTCTTTAAAGGTTTTTCATGACAACACAAACTCTATGAACTCACTCAACCATTGTGTTGACACTTTTAGCATGTTTTATCTCAGGTATCTAAGGCATACACTTCATGGCATGCATGTGGACTTATCATACAGTCGTGGTGACGACGCGTCTCACATGGGATTTATGCACTTTAAAAACATCGTTTGGTTTGTAACAAACTTATTTCCGCACAAGTTGATTTTCATTTGGGACCTATATTTTGTAAACTCTGAATGTTTTATTAAATAAAACGTTGTGTTTTCCAAACGACACTTTAGGTCTTTCAATATAACTATAACTATGATGCTATGACAGTCAACCCCCAGGAATTCCATTCCGCTGCAAAACAGGTAATTTGGGGGTGTGACACCAAGATCTCAGCTGCTTCAAGGCCTTGAGGACTGATTGTCTCATCAGAAGATTTCTTTGGTCTTCTGAAATCTGATCCACCCTTTTCCTCCATATTCCTCCCCTATTTGGGAGAATTTTCTTCCCCTTCTGAGTCAGTAATCTCTATACCCTTAGCTCTGAATTTTCCTTCTAACTTTTTGACTCTCTTAACCAGTCTGATCACAGTATCAGCTTGAGCCTTTGTTGACCTCTTTAGATCTTTTTCCAATCTCTCTATCCTGGTTAGAAGTTGGGGAACAAGATTGACGAGCTCTTCATGAGATAGATTAGCTGGATCTGATGCAATGGTGGGTGTTGGAGGTTTTGAGTGAGGAATTTCAGGAGATTCTTCCTCATACACTGGTGGGGAAGGTGGAGGTGGAGTAGGTGTTCTTTGTGGTGATGGTGGTGTGGATGTCCTTTGGGGTGATGGTGGTGTGGATGTCCTCTGTGCAGGTTCTTGCAATTTATCTTGTGCCTCAGATGCAGTATCAACAGATGTACCTACAGGGTTAGTAACACCAGCCAACATAGCAGGCAGCAAAGGCCTGTTAACCCCTTCAAATCCTCTTTTCATGTTTGCAAAAATCTTTTTGGTAAAACCTACAACAATGTATTGTTGCTTGTTTGATGTTTCAATATTTAGAATCATTTGCAAAAATCTAGGATACATTAAAAACTTTTTCTCTTTATTTGCATTTGTAACCATGACATCAAAAATCATTTTTGAAAAGTTGAAGAGTCTACCAGTGGATAGACAGACCAATGCAGAAGCAATAGTGCTTCCAAATTGGTCCCATCCACCACTTTTAGAGCTCAAGCACTGCAAGAGATGGTGCACAAGGAAACGCCATTGAGAAGTAAAGTGACTTTTCCAAAACGTAAAAGTTCCATCAGTAAGATATCCAATGTTTTGAAGTCCATGAAAATTTTTATCATTTGGTAACATTGTAATTCCTGAGGCATCAGCCAATTGAAGATAACTTATGACTGATTCCTCAGTAATTATATAATATAAAGTATCAATGGTTGCCTTTACTGCTATAGTTCCATCATCAAGAGTGATGACAGTAGCTGACTGCCAAAAATGCTTGACGACTGAATTATAAATGATTGGAGTATGAATAAGGGCATACCAAATATGAGATCCCTTCAAGAAATCCACAATCTGCTCGAATCCCGTGCTTTCATTTGGCTTCTTGAGGAAGCCTACTTGGTTGTGCTTGTCATTAAACTTTAATTGAGCCATGATTGTGGTGAATTTTAAGATCTGGTAGTGCGGCGATGCTAGTGAAAAGATTTTATTGAGAGAAACAATTTGAACTCTTAAAGATGTTAAAGAAAGTAGATACTGGATAAATATAGATTTTATTAAAAAGTATCCATATATATGCTTCTTACCGCCTAAGAGTTGGTAACGGTACTATTTATACAGTAAAAATGGATTTTCCCTCGACCAGCACTAACGGTAATATTTTTGCACTACCAAGCTTAAAATAGTCAAACAGACTTAAGTGTGACATCACTAGATTTAACTCTAAAAAGTAGCAATTCTATCAGCATAGCTTTCATACCTCCCCTATCTTTGATAGATATTGCATTTCCTTGAAAATTAGTCTAAAACCAAGAGAAATACAATATGTAGGTCTTAAAAGCAGAATTAACTCAAAACTACCAGAATGAATTCATAGAGAAACAAAAGGAACTTGTTAAAGCACACCAAAGATATTGTAGCAAACACAGAAATCAAAAGATGTTCACAAAACCACCAAATCTAACCAACACAAAGATGTTCATAATATTTCCATGAAAAATCTAACTATGCATAGGTTAGCCTATGCTGCCTCCAAAGGTAATAGAAATTCCTTGGACTTCCTCAAACTCCTCCAAGTGATTCTTGTTACCAGTCATATGCCCAGAGCATCCACTATCAACAATTCCTATTCTTCCTTACTTCTGGTGTGGATGTTCCTGCATAACAAAAAGAGAAATTAGTTTCTCTTGGGGACCCAGGCCTGTAGAAGCTTGGGTCTGCCTTTTGGACCTTGAGAATTCAAAGTATAATCTGAAAATGGTCCACTATTATTCTTGGAGTGTGGTTTGGTCTGTCTCCAAGCATAACCTGCTGAGGGCTTAACAGCCGCTCCCTAATTACCCCTTGCAGCATAAGATTGAAACTGTTTAGCTGCATTAAGATCTATGGGTCTTCTTACAAGTGAGTGATAACCATAATGAAGTCTTTGATTAAACTGGTTCATATGTGGTTTTCTAAACTTGGGACTGGGTGAAGGACTGTTAGGTTTTGACTTAACATTCATATACCCAGAATTAACTTTAGCTTGGCCAGACCTAACATGACCAGTATTAAATCTAAACATATTACTAGTATTAATGTTTTGCCTACCAGAATTAATTTGTACACCAGTACCCACCATTGGCCTAACAACATTAACAAAAGTACTACTAGTATTAAAAGGTATTGGTCTTGTGACAAATTAATTTGCATGGTTAATTCTATTTGTATTATTCCACACTGGTATAACAACCATATTCCCAGTGTTTACAACCATTTTATTTCTTAACTCAGCTTCCTTAGACATTCTTTTCTCATGATAGTCACAGTCTCTTATCAAATGACTTAGGCTTCCACACACAAAACAACTCTTCTTTGTGAAAGAGTATCCATCCCCAAATTCTCTTTGCATTAAACCGTTCCAGTTCTTTCTGTCAACTTTAGGTGTCTCATTTTTGACTTGTTGCCTAGGGGTTTGGACACAACTAGCTTTAACACTTTCTGGTTTAGACAAAAAAGTTTTGACAGACTCAACTTGTTTTGGAAAATAAGTCTCATTGTTTAAAAAAGGTTTAGAAATCCTTGTGGGTTCAGACTTAAGTTCTAAAGAACATTCAGAGATAGTTTCAGTAGGTCCTTCACTGTCATTAGATTGACAGGAAGAATACTTACAGGTCTTATCTTCTGAGACACTGGTTCCAAAACTCTTCTCACAAAATCCCTTACTGTCATGGAATTGACAGGCAGAGAATTCAATGGAATAGTATTTGGAGGCAACTATTTCAGGACTTCTCATTTGGCTATAATCAAATAAAGACTCATCAAATTGTTGTTCAGGTTTAGGTGTGTAGTCTTCATTAAGTGGCGGTGGAACTCCTTTATAATTATCAGTTTTAATAAATCTATTATAAAGTGGTTTACCAACATTATCTTCTTCTGAACTACCAAACACACCAGGTTTCATCTCTTCTTCATAACTTAAAACCTCACTATCTGATTGAATCTGATAACCTAAGCCCAATTTACAACTAGAGCTTATTACAGAATTAATTAACCTGTGTAGATTTTTAGAAGATTCTCCCCAAGACTTAACTATCTTCTTTAACTCATCTCTTTCTTGTTGAGCTTTCATACCTATTCTTCTATATTTCTTTAGCTTTTCATTTTTAGCAAAATTTTTCATTGGCTTGAAACATTAAATTTTCATTTAGAGATGAATTTTGCTTTTGAAGGTTTGATATTTGTGTTTCTAAGGTTTTTACAACATTGGTATAAGCTAGAATTTGAACTTTCTGTTCTCTCAACTGAGTTAATTGTTCATCACTTTGTATTTTAATAAGATTATATGAATCAACACATAGTTTTGAACATAAGGATACCTCACTGTTTGAGCCAATGACCATGAAAGCAGAGTGACTGGTAGATTCCTCAGCATGTTCTCCCCAATTGATAGCACCTCCATCCATAGTCAGCAGCCCAACCTTTTGATCTTCCTTTTTCTCAGCTTCCTTCTTCAGATAGGGAGACTCCTTCTTTTTCCTATCAGTTGCAGCAGGAGCCTTACATTCCCTTGCAAAGTGCCCAATATGATGACAGTTATAGCACTCAAGCTTCTTTTTATCAAATCCTACTGGAGTCTTTGGATCATAGCAAACTCTCCTGCCATGTCTCTTAAAGAACATGTTCATCTTGATAGCTATCATGGCAATTTACCAATTAATATCCATCTCTTCAATATCAGCATCATTGATCTACTCCGGATCTTCATTGCGCAAGTCTATTTCTTCTGATGAACTAGCAAAAAGTGAGTATATAACTTGATCAGCAACTCCTACAGGTGCCCCTCTTTCCATAGTACTTGTTGAGGAAGTGCTATAACTGCTACCAGATTTAACCTGGTTAGTACTGTTCTTGCCATGAGATACAAAGGCAAGATTTTGAGAGCTAGAAGAGGATGGTTTTGACACATTATTGATCTCCTGTTCAAAAACCCTTAGGTTGTTGTACAGATCATCAATTGATATGGTGTCAATTTCAGGTCCGGTCCTCATGGTCATTGCACGACTTGACCATTCTTTTGGCAAGGACCTGAGGAATTTGTGATTTGCATCCTCATCAGAAACACCAACACCATGGGCCTCCAGTTGTGACAAAAGTTTTTGAAACCGTCATAGCCCTTCTCTAATCCTTCTGAACTGGAAATAGTAAAAGCCTCAAATTGCTGTATGTATACAGCCTTTTGCATCTTCTTAGAGTTGGCATTTCCTCCAAATCTAACCTTGATTTCCTCCCATATCTCTTTTGCATCATCCATCCCATGAAAACTTCTGATATGCTCCTTGGGAAGTGCCATTAGCAGGATGCTTTTGGCCTTCCTCTCCTTCTCTATAGCAAGGATCTCAACAACAGTGACAGGTGGCAACACAATATAAGTGCCATTTTTTCCTTTAGTAACTCTCTTTTTAGAGTTACCCTTCTGTATCACTTTCCAAACTTCATTGTCTGTATACTCTAAGTAATGCTCCATCTCCATTGCCCAGATGTCATATTCATCTTTCTTTAGTGGTGGAAGCTTCATGTTAGAGATGTTTGTGGTGTTAGTGATTTGGGTTGGTTTGGTTTGAGTGTCATCTGCTCCTTCTTCATGGTTGGATTCTTCATCACTGTGATGCTCATAGTAGGTTTCAGTTGCCTTTTCACGTACTCTCTCAGACATGATTGATGTTTTTCTGGTTGGAATGGGTATTTGTTTTTGTGTTTTTCAACAGCAGAGTCATTCTTCAAGCTCTGATACCACTTGTAGGTCCAAAATTTTATGGATCTAAGTAGCCTTGAATTACTTATAATAAACTTTAATAAATCCAAATTTATTATGTGAAGAACTCTTAACAATATCTTGATGTGTTAATGCGGAATCTTAACACACAAAGTATGAAGAATACAAGAATAACTAACTTCGTATTTTCTATTACTTTACGCAAAGATTAAAGCTTACAACTCGTGCTTTAACCTAATACCCTAGGGATCCTTTTATACACCAAGGAAACCCTAATTGACTACAAGACTTGTTGAAGGGTAAAGATATCTCTACGCGTACATATCTATTCCTAGTATAACTCTAACAAACTATTCTATTTTTATTACAAACAGACTTAACTACCAACTATTAGTTCTGCCAGACTTAACTCCATTAGTACTAGCAGACTTAACTATCAACAGACTTAATTCTGGCTTACCAAACTTAACTACTAATACTACCAGAATTAACAATAAAGAGACTTAAACATACTTAAATCTGGTTTACAAAATATAATTCCCTACAGGCTTCTTGATGATAAAGATATTTTCACGGTTAAATGTATTAGAGAAAAGATTGATGAAGTTACTCTATACTCAACGATTATGGCTCAAAAGACTAAGTGGAATACATACATCCCAAGAAATATTTGCATTTTTGTGTGGCGGTTCCAGCAACGGCGCCTTCCTGTTCGCTCATGGTTACATCATATCGATATGGATCTCAACACAATTATTTGCCCTCATTGTGATACCGAAATTGAAACTTTTGAGCATTTGTTTTATGTATTTCCTAAGAGTTGTGGTAGGATGGGAAAAAGTCTTTAAATGGTGGAACATGGGTAATTTTAATGCTGGGTCTATAGGAGATGTAATTAATCATAGTGGTCACAATAATTATAACATCTTGCAAAAGAAATGTTGGCAAGCGGTTTGTTGGGCATTATAGTACTTAGTGTGGTGTATTCGTAATAAGAGAGTGTTTGAGAATAAGATATCGAACCTAACTACAATATGCGACGAAGTTCAAGTTCTTGTGTACTTTTGGAATTCACATAGAGCAAAAGGGGGAAAGGGATTAAGTGGTAAAATAACAATGTACTTTTCAAAGTGTCCCATTTTGGTACGTATATTTTTTTGTTCCACTTAAGGTAACGTACTTTCGGTTTTTGTGCTACTTTGGTATGTGTACTTTTTTAACTTTGTTTAAGTTTTAGAATAACAATGTACTTTCCATTAGTGTTTCAATTTGGTACGTCATCGCACGTACCAAATCGCAACACTTATAGAAAGTACATTGCTATTCTACAACTTAAACAAAGTTAAAAAAAGTACACGTACCAAAGTAGCACAAAAAACAAAAGTACGTTACATTAAGTGGAACAAAAAAAATTACACGTACCAAAACGGTACAAAGTTGAAAGTACATTGCTATTGTACGACTTAATCCCAAAGGGAAAATTGCGTCCTGGAACGATTGGTGCATTGACCCTGTATATGCATCCAAAGGTTATACATAGTTAGTTTGGTTTCAAGTGTTAGAGATCGTCGGAAGTTTTGTTAGTTTTTGCTTAGTGCATCAGGTGGAGGGTCTCTATGTTCAGTTTTGGAGGTTGTGAGTTGCGAGATTTGTTTCTTTTGGCCTTCGACATGTGTTGTAGCCTTTTTTGTTTCATATATTTTTTTTGTATGTTTAGTTTCTACAACTTGTGGATATAGCATTTAGCTGTAGTTGGGTTCGTTCAAACAGTTCAAGATTTGCTCTGTTTGGTTTATAGCTTTTGTTGCTGGCGTTTTATACATATTGGACTTCTTGTTGCCTTTCGAAAAAAAAAAGTTATAGAGAATAAAAGCCATAGTTAAATGAAAATGAGAAAAGTATATCAAATTTGTATGATTACAAGAAGTTACTAAATACTCGTACTAATTCAAACTCTTGAACATCATTAAGACCTAAGCATCCTGAAAACTTGATCGCTATTCAAATATTTTAAGAAATGTATTGAACCAATACTCTAAGAGCACTGGATACTCTTGTGTCGTTGGAAAAAAGTAGTGTCACGTCAGCAAAACACTCTATGACACCAGAAATCATTTGGCACCACATTTTTTTCCGTTACCGTTAGCACCAGAAAATCTGATGCCATTGGAAACTTTTTTTACTTTGGTTGTGGTCAATTTAGTTTGTGTGGGTTGACTAAACAATCAATTATATACTAGTATTTGAACTAACATATAAACAAGTCTTTACCAAAAAAAACATATAACATAAATGTTAATATGTATAAGCTGGTAAAACGTTTATTTATAATTTACGATCTTCTAATGTTTTGTCGATAACAAATGTAAAATCATTTTAATGAAATAAATAAAATACGTAAAGCTTTGAGCCAAAAGTTTACTAACTCATTTCACTAAACAAATAAACCTTCAACATGTTTAGTTAAATAGTTTACATAAAACCAAAACCATTTTTATAAAAAACTTACAAGTAACTTTGGTTACTTACATTGTATAAAAATACATGCTATAATATAACAATATATAAACATGTTGGACTATCCATAAACCCAAAGTCCATGCCCAAAACCTATGACCCATGGAGCTTGACCCAAAACCATAACCCATTGCATGACATCATGTATGACATTCAAAATGGGTAATATCCATAACCCATGACCCAAAGTCCATGACCCATAACCCAAAATGACTTTGACATGAGGCATGGCATAACCTATCCATGGACCATAACCCAAAACCCAAAACCCAGTTTGTGACCCACAATCCGAACTGGTATTACCAGTTAGCCAGATCCCTGGCTTAACACTGGCCGAATCCTTTTCAAAAGGGATCCGCCGGATCCAGGTGAACAGTGGCCAGACTGCCTATAAATAGATGGCTATTTCTCCCTTTTCCCTTACCCCACTTAGACACATCTTCTCTATACCTTCTAAGTTCTTTATCTCAGATCTAATGATCTTCTATGTAGCTTTCTTTCTTAGTGATTCTCTAGGTTCCTCTTGGCGAGATCACGAACTCTAGAAGACTTGGACGCTCAAGACATGAGTTGCTAGGATTCTTCATCTCCACAAGATCACTGAATTGTATCTTGTTATTTTTCCTTCTCAAGTGTGTTGTAGAAGTGTTGTAGTAGTTGTATAAGTAAGGACATTCATCCTTTGATGTGTTGTGCTAAGTAGGTATTGATTGGGTTGTGGTTCCTCCATTGTTAATGGAACCCGGTGTCTAGCCTTGTACCGGATAAAGTGTAGGCGATGAAGGTTTGGTTCTACCTTATGTGGAGAACCCGGGATTTAGCTTTCTACCGGATAAAGTGTAGGCGACGTTGTGAAGGCTCCTTCGCCGGTGAAAGGAGTTTGTGTTGTGTAGTGCTTACGGAACTCTCAAGTTGGATACTCCGGGAGTGGAGTAGGGCAAAGAAAGATTCCTTGTAGCCGAACCACTAAATACATGTGTTGTGGTTGTGTCTTTCTATCCCTCTCTTGTAGTTTAGTTTTATATGCTTTTTTACTATCAATATCCAACGCGTCAAAACTGGATTGACATAAGTCGATCTAAAAGTTTTTAAAACAAAGTTTTAATTGGTAAAACTATTCAACCCCCTTTTAGTTTTCTACAATTGGTATTAGAGCTTCGTTACCAAGTTTTTTAAAGTATATTATACTTTAAAAACTTGAAACGATCCGTGTATGTCTGAAAACTACAAAGAAGGATAAATCTTTTGCAAAAATTGACATTTAACTCATTTTTACAAAAGTGATAAAACTTTCTATGTTTGAATATTGATAAGTTTATTATTATCTATTATATTATAACAAATCTTCTTTGAGAAATCTTCAGTTTAGGAATCTTCAAAAACTTCATCCTATCAATGGATAAATGGAGTTTGCACACAAAAGAAGAACCTAAAGAGCTATCGACCTGATTTACTAAATGGCATTAAGGTATTTTAAAAGCTCATGAAGTATTTCGCGTCTATAGTTTCAAAAACCATATAAAGAGATTATACCAAAGGTATGTTTTCTTAGTTATAAAATTTAAAATGTGCTAATTGCTTATGGTTAAAATATAAATTTATATGTATCTCTTCTTTTAAGATGTGTTAACATATACTTGACTTCTTTTTTCTAAAACCATATTTTTTATTGGTCATAGTTATGATGTGTATCACCCAAGTGTCATATCTACGTGAATTATGTGTCAGAAACCAAATCAAAATTTTCAAAAGTCTCTCTTCATAAATTTTCATACTCTTCAAACCATCAGGAATAGTATTCCATCAATCCTTCCTCTCTTAAACAAAATTCATTTACATTCATTGTTCAATGAAAAAGTTAAGTCGACACAAGGAAAAGTTTTCCACATCTTGATCATCATCTCAATCACACTTGTGATACTCAGCTATTTCCATCTCAAACATCCTCGCGATGATTTAACTATTTTCATGTAGATCTACTTCTCGTCTATTCATCCATGTCCCTTTATTGCCTTATACATTCAAGAAAATGGAAATTAAGCATTCTCTTGTCAAAATCTATTAAACTCTAGTCCTAGTTACTTAGGATCATCAACCATATATTCTTAAGTTATCTAAAAGGATTAGTAACAACCAATACATAGTAAAACCAAATGGTCAATACCTTTCTGTACCTGATGTCTACCCGAATCCCTTCATTATAACGGGCCGAACCCATTTTAGAAGGGATCTGGAAGAACCGACATGACATACATCATCTTAAATAGCATCTCACCTTACCCCTTCATTCTATATTTCTCAAATCGCAGAGTTCCAACCACCTTTGTAAATAACTACACCCTCATAAAACCTCTCTCAATTTTAATCAAAGATCCTCTTCTAATGAGCAAGGGTAAAACATTCTTACCAAAAGTTATTCCTCATCTTCTCCAAAAGATCCATTGAAATAATAGGTCAGCATTGGTAATAGAAACAGAATATGTCAATCAACCTTTATTAATCCTCTTAGAAACCTCATAACACACCTCAAAACAAAGCAATTATTTTCCAAAGAAGATTTCTAAATACAAAAGAGTGTATTAGACACATGTTTGTTATGTAAACTAGTTACATAAAATATTCTTTTGATTCATGTGTATAGGTCTCAACATATCCTACGAATATGATTTTGACCATCAAGCAACCAACTCATACATCCCTAACATTTCACATGAACCAAACACTCCCGACAACCATGTCTATGGATTCTATGATCTTGAAACCCGTTTCTTTCATAAAGGTCGTGTTGTTGATCCCTCTATTATATTTAATAGAGACATCAACACATGTTTTCGCACCATAGGCTTTGAATGTATTCTCACCATCAATGAACAAGGCTATCCACGATTTGTATTGGAATTCTTTCGTCATGTTGAACTCGTACGTAACGAGTGTGGAAAACTAAAAGGGGGGGGGGGGGGGTTGAATAGTTTTGCCAATTAAAACTTGTTTTAAACTATTTAGATCGACTTATGTCAATCTATTTAGATGTGTGTTGGATGTTGATAAACAAACATATAGAAGTATGTAATGAAAAGATAAGAGTAAGAAGCACAAAACCATAACACGAGTATTTATAGTGGCTCGGCTACAAGGACACCTTCCTTGCCCTACTCCACTCCCCGAGTCACCTACTCGAGAGTTTGTAATCACTACACAACACCGACTCCTTATGGTGGAGAAACCTTCACAACGTTGCCTACTCTTTTTCCGGAACTAGGCTAACCACTGGGTTCTTTCACACCAAGGTGAACCAACCTACCACAACGTCGCCTACCCTTTATCCGGTACTAGGCTAAGTACCGAGTTCCATTACAATGGAGGAACTACTACCCAACACTACACCAACGACTAATCCCAAAGGAGACCAACTCCTTATTACAACATCATCAAGGATATCAATATCCTTGGATCCAATACTAATCTATCTTGTACATCGAAACACACCATATCGAATGTACATCTAAGGCACCTTTCACTAATGCCTTTAACTAGATCTTCAAGACACCCTTCACTAATGTCTTGTGACTTGACTTCTAGGCACCCTTCACTAATGCCTACAATATGGACGATCGACACCTTTCATAAATGTCTTCGTCTTGACACTTGAGACATCTTTCACTAATGTCTTTAACACTACACTTCTTAGAAGAAAGAAAAGAATCATCAACAAGAAGACTTTAGTAGTCTTGATGATGAGGAAGCATGACAACTCATGGACTTGAGCTTGCTTGACTTCAAAGGTGGTGATTTCGCCTTTAAGAGGAACCTAGAGAATCACACAAAAACCAAACTACAAACATAGATCACTTGGATCTGGGGTTAGAGAGTTTTTAACTCAAGGAGAAAGTATGTGAGAAAGGGGTGAGAAACAATGAAGAAATGGCTCACTATTTATAGAGAGAAAATGCCTACTGTTCCCCGGATCCCACGGATCCCTCCCACAAGGGATCCGTCTAGCGTAAAGCTAGGGATTCGTGGGACGCTCCTCTTTGCCCATGGGTATTTTGGTTATAGGTCATGGGTCATGGGTTATGGGTTGATCCATGGGTCTTTTACTAGATACAATGTATCTTTTGAGTGCAATGCACCTAGTCAAATGGGTATGGGTCAATACCATGGGTTATGGATATTATCCACATATGACATAAGCATGATGTCATGCAATGGGTTATGGGTCAAGCTCCATGGATATGGGTCATGGACTTTGGGTTGTACCCAACTACATTCAATGTATTTGGTCAATGGGTTATGATACTTAAGTTTCTACCGATTTATGTTACCCAATATACAACATACTAGTTATGTGTATATTTTACCCAAATATGTAAACACTAGTTGTTTGTACATATGTAATACTAAATCATAAAATCACTTATACTTGTTTTAGTGTTTTATTTGAAAGCGTAAGTGTGTTAGAAACTATTAGTTCAAACCATTTACATATTTTATTTGTTTCGTTAAAATGATTTTACGCTTGTTATCGACAAAACATTAGAAGATCGTAAAATATAAATAAACGTTTTTATGGCTTATTTGTATTAACAATCTCCCCCTTTTTGTTGATGACAAAACATAAAATTATTTTAAGGAAAAACTAAAATTCGTAAAAGTTTGAATTTGTAGTTTTTACTTTCTTCTCCCCCTTTTGTCGAAACAAAAAGAGCTTCGAAGGAAACTAACACAATGTTTTAAGAAAAACATGTGAAAAATAGAAAATAAAGAAAAAGTAGAGAGTAATTAACGGGAAAGGATCTCGTCTTAACTCCCCCTTGACGAGTCCATCCCTATGTGAGGGCCTCAAGAAAAATAGTACTAAGCTAGTTCATTTGCAGCTAAGGTTGCAAAAGATTTCGTCTATGTGACGAATGTGCTCCCCCTTGATGATTGCAACTTTGCAGAGTTACGTCATGAAATGTAATCCTAATATTGCAAGTATTTTTGCAATGTATTGCTTTGACACAAAGCTCCCCCTAGCTTTAGGGTGTCAAAGTCTTCATGTGTAAATTGAATAACTACAAAACAAGGGTTAGAAAACAAGTATAATGCATAATTTCCTACAAATATGACTCAAGTTAGTAAAAAAATGCAGTTTTCTGTCTCACAGATCCCACGGTTCCCTCATTGTAGGGATCCGTCTAGGCAATTTTAAGGGATCCGTCTGGTTGATGATTAATTCAGCAATGGTGATATAACAAGTTATGTTAATATCAAAGTGATATATGTATTATACAACATAATCATATACTCAGAAATATAGCAAGTAGCATGTATTTTAATTTAATAAAACTAGAGATATGATATACATGACTCTAAAAAACTAAGAAAATGATCGATACATGACTTGGAATTACTAGAATTATCTAAATAACGCTTGATACTAGGACACCACTAAAATCCTCTAGCTCAAGTTTGTTTAGGTTTAATCTCGTCGAAACGTTCGAGGAGGTGATAGAACATGAAACGTTGATCTTCTCGTACTTCATGTATCAAAATTTCAACATGTTGACAATGATAGCAATATTTGTCATGGCTAGGTAGTGGTGGTGGAAGAAATGAAATTGCTTGATGCGAAGGATCAAGTGAAGCGGGTTGTGGAGCCTCAAACGACGGAGGGATTGGTGGAGGCGCATTTGAAGATGGCTCGACCAAGAATGATGGTGGTGGTAGAGAAGTGTCAACTTCCATATGGTCGGGTGGTTGACTTTGATAATTTCTCATAATCCAAATGGGATTATATGATGGTGACGGCGAAAAGGAAGCCGGAGCTGGTGTCGACTCAACACCTTGATTTTGTACCATTATTCCTCCTAATGAGGAGAATGTTGCCGGTGGAGGAGGATGAGACGGCCTAGGAGGAAAATCCTCTAAATTGTAGAGGTGTGGTGATGATAGTGGAGTTGTGAATGAGATAGCTCTAGGAACCAATGGTGATGGTTTAGTGGAGATGGGATTGTTTGGCCTAGGAGGTATGGTGGTGTTTGGCATAGGTAGTTTTGTGGGTACTATCCTTTTAGGGATTGGTTTGATTGGTGGATGATCAATCCTTGCATTTGTGGATTTGACCGGAGATGATTCGGTTGAAGAGATTTCGTGTAGAACACGAGCAATTTTCTTGGGTGGTTCTTTGGTGGATAAGTTGCTACTTGGAGTTTTCCTCATGATGAGATGATTTCGAAAGGTTTGTAAAGGTTTCTAAGTGCTGAAAATGAGGATGAAGATGATGACTTTAGAAGTCCTAACAATGTGGTTTATGAAGCAAAGGATAAGTGCATTCAAGACTTAAGCCACTAAAATTCATTGGAATGTGATGATTAACATGCACAAGAGTCAACTTCAGAGTTGTACTGATCTAGGAACTCATTTAAGATGAGATGGAGTGTTTAAGTTAGAAAGATGAGCTTGAAATGATTGTTTTAGCTAGAGTTGGCATGAGTCTGTCATACGGATCCCACGGTTCCCTCCAACGAGGGATCCGCCTAGGCTAATCCTAGGGATCCGTCTATCAAAAGCTAAGAAAAGATAGCAATGATGTTTGTAAGGTCTAATGCCTATTTCATCTTGAGTGTTTCATTTTATCTAAGTGTCTTAAATGAAGAGGTGCTTAAGTACTTGAGGGTAATGAGTGAAGTAGCTAATGATTACCTTTTATGGAAGAAATTGGAACTTTCATGAGTACCAATGAGTGAACAAGGATGACACTAAAGATTTTGAAAGTGTCAAATGGAGCTAAATGATCCTAGAGATCAGATAGTGACTTAGGATAATGTTTTTGGAGAATATCCTAAAGGCTTAAGATGGAAAAACTAGAATTTTATCAATTTTGAGGTAAGGATGATTATGATCAATTTTTCCATAATTGAAAGATTTCCAAGGCTGGATGTGAGGGATCATGTGAGAGATGATGAGTGATCTTGAGAGCAGAAGAGTAATGGGTTTAAGTGAAACGATATATCTATAAGCGTCTTGAGTGTGATCTAGGTGAGTTATGTATGAGTAGGAAAGATCTACTTAGCTTGATAATTGCTCAATTTGCCTTAAGGCACTATGTCTAACTTGGTGTGAAGTGTTCTAAAGACATGTTTGAAATACAATGATTGTAATTGCATTTTCTGTTTGCCGGATCCCACGGTTCCCTAAGAGTATGGATCCGTTTAGCACAACCTTTGGGATCCGTCTATCTGCTAAGTAGAACCTTTACTAAAGGTATGCAATGATTTTGACAATGCATTATATTTCAAGGTTAGTTAAAGAGGTTCTAACACTAAGATATCAAATGTAAAATGTTTTATTTCATGAAAGAAATTGGATTACATTGATAAAGCATGAATACTAAAGATTGATCCTATTTGAAAGATTACTAAGTTCCTTGAGCGTTTTTGCTAGAAGGATCATCAAATGGTTGATGAGTGTTTGTTGATTCAGGAATGAAGAAAGTCTTCATGAGAGATATGTTTAGAGGTTCCATCATCTTATTCACAAGTACGTACAACGGACTTTGAAATTGAGGGTGGAAGTACATGATTTTATGATAAAGGCGCGTCAAGAACATTCCATAAGGGATGAGTTTGTTCTTGGAGCCTTGAAGATTTACAATTCGCCTTGCGAAGAAGTAGGCGAGATTGTATGGTTGTTGTGTTAGCAAACAATACATTATGTGAGCACAACAAGCGGGAAGGATTTCTCGATTTCCCCTAAGACTCCAAACATTTTCACGTAGAATGAGTGCAAGAGGTTTGTACTCTTCTCAAATGTCCCGTGTAAAGATAATGTTTGGATCGGAGTAATATGGTCGAGGTTTGCATATTATGCGATTCAAATCCTCCGGGGAGGGTATGTATGAACAATATGGACTATTTTCTTCAAGAGACCAATCTTCGGTGAAGGCACATTGTCCATGATTTGGAATACGGAGGATGTAAGCAAATTGCCCAAGGGTTAAAACAAACTTTTGGTTTTTGATCCAAAACCAAAGAGATAGAGAGCGATCCTCGTTACGAACGAGTTCAACTTGACGGAAGAATTCCATTATGAACCTTGGACATATATTCTCGTTGATTTCGAGAAGACATTCTAGTCCTATGGCTCGGAAGGAGGTATTGATACCTTCTTCGAATTGTAGAGAGGTGTCTACAATACGTCCTTCGTGGAAGTGACAGTTTTCGAGATTATTGAACCCACAGACATGATTGCCAGGTGTGTTGGGTTCAAGGGAGATGTTCGGAGTGTAGACGCTAGTGAGTGAAAAATCAAACTCATATTCATGTGACATAGTTAAACCTATAGAAAAGATGAGTTAATAGAAAGTGATGTTTTGTGGTCAACCAATGATTATCTAACGTTTTTACTAGATTTTTATTAACAATGGTTTTTAACAACAATGATACTTAACTTCACTTAAGGTTTTGACATTCTAGTGGAATATTACTTTTAGAAAGAAAGTGGTTTTTATTTTGCATGAAAAACTGTTATCCAGGAGTACGGTTCCCACGGTTCCCTTTCATAAGGGATCCGGCTAGTCTAACTTTCGGGATCCGTGGATCTGTAGTAACAGAAGCAGATTTCTTGATAAAAACATAGGTTTTTAGATCTTATAGTTTTATAACAAGATATGTGTTTTAGTCTACATTTTCTTTTAGCATGCATACATGACTTTCTAATGTATCACGAGAGAATAAATCAAAAAGAAATGATAAACACATAATAATAACCTAGATAACTAGACTATTAGTAATATTTCATTTCAATGCTAAGAATGATACAAAGGATTGGGTATATAACCCCAATGTAGATTAACAACTCAAAGTATATGTCTCCGTATGTGAACTTCATCATAGGGAACACAAGTGCGATGAGTGTTAAGGCGATGAGCACGAGGGCGATGTAAACCATGTTCATGACGAACCTTATTGGTTTTGATTTGAGATGAGATGAAATGAGATGAGAGGAAGATGAAGTTTTGAATGAGAGGTAATTTTTTAAAAATGGAAGATTTGAAAAAATGGGGATTTGATAAAGTGGGCGACAGATGGTTTATTTATGGGGAAGGAGGAATTTTTGAAATTTGTGTTTTGTTTTCTTATTAGAAAGATATGATTTTTGGATTAAATGAAATAAAACACAAGTTTTATATACCACGACTTTAGACCAAAAAATAACACGTATGTGAGAAAAGGCTTCCTAATGAAGCTTCATGTAATACATGTATATGCACAAAAGATAATCATATAAATACCTATGTAGGTATACTTAATTATCAAGCTAATATCATTTTAGAGATAAGTAGAAAATCATACCTCTAATGCACTTAGGAATGTCTTTACAAATGACACAACAAATGTCAGTAGACAATTCCAGCTCCTTTGTGTTTAAGATACCTTCTTAGGGAAGGTATTCTTGTTACCAAGCGATTCCTATGGCTTGGTAGGTATGAGCTTTGACTAATCAACATGACAAAGAGGATTAGTGCATTTAAATAGAAAATAAATAATAAGAAAAATGTTGTCATCTAATCAACATCCAAACAAAGAGTTTTTAAAAGACATGGTGTTTGTTTTTATGAAAAACCTTCTTTGTAGTTTTCAATTAACCATGGATCGTATCAAGTTTTTAAAGTACAATATACTTCAAGAAACTTGGTAACGAAGCTCTGATGCCAATTGTGGAAAACTAGAAGGGGGGTTGAATAGTTTTGCCAATTAAAACTTGTTTTAAACTATTTAGATCGACTTATGTCAATCTATTTAGATGTGTGTTGGATGTTGATAAACAAACATATAGAAGTATGTAATGAAAAGATAAGAGTAAGAAGAACAAAACCACAACGCGAGTATTTATAGTGGTTCGGCTACAAGGACACCTTCCTTGCCCTACTCCACTCCCCGAGTCACCTACTCGAGAGTTCGTAATCACTACACAACACCGACTCCTTATGGTGGAGAAACCTTCACAACGTTGCCTACTCTTTTTCATGTACTAGGCTAACCACCGGGTTCTTTCACACCAAGGTGAACTACACCTACCACAACGTCGCCTACCCTTTATCCGGTACTAGGCTAAGTACCGAGTTCTATTACAATGGAGGAACTACTACCCAACACTACACCAACGACTAATCCCAAAAGGAGACCAACTCCTTATTACAACATCATCAAGGATATCAATATCCTTGGATCCAATACTAATCTATCTTGTACATCGAAACACACCATATCGAATGTACATCTAAGGCACCTTTCACTAATGCCTTTAACTAGATCTTCAAGACACCCTTCACTAATGTCTTGTGACTTGACTTCTAGGCACCCTTCACTAATGCAAACAATACGGACAATCGACACCTTTTACTAATGTCTTCGTCTTGACACTTGAGACATCTTTCACTAATGTCTTCAACACTACACTTCTTAGAAGAAAGAAAAGAATCATCAACAAGAAGACTTCAGTAGTCTTGATGATGAGGAAGCATGGCAACTCATAGACTTGAGCTTGCTTGACTTCAAAGGTGGTGATCTCGCCTTTAAGAGGAACCTAGAGAATCACACAAAAACAAAACTACAAACATAGATCACTTGGATATGGGGTTAGAGAGTTTTTAACTCAAGGAGAAAGTATGTGAGAAAGGGGTGAGAAACAATGAAGAAATGGCTCACTATTTATAGAGAGAAAATGCCTAATGTTCCCCGGATCCCACGGATCCCTCCCATAAGGGATCTGTCTAGCGTGAAGCTAGGGATCCGTGGGACGCTCCTCTTTGCCCATGGGTATTTTGGTTATAGGCCATGGGTCATGGGTTATGGGTTGATCCATGGGTCTTTTACTAGATACAATGTATCTTTTGAGTGCAATGCACCTAGTCAAATGGGTATGGGTCAATACCATGGGTTATGGATATTATCCATATATGACATAAGCATGATGTCATGAAATGGGTTATGGGTCAAGCTCCATGGATATGGGTCATGGACTTTGGGTTGTACCCAACTACATTCAATGTATTTGGTCAATGGGTTATGATACTTAAGTTTCTACCCATTTATATTACCCAATATATTACATACTAGTTATGTGTATATTTTATCCAAATATCTAAACACTAGTTGTTTGTACATATGTAATACTAAATCATAAAATCACTTATACTTGTTTTAGTGTTTTATGTGAAAGCGTAAGTGTGTTAGAAACTATTAGTTCAAACCATTTACATATTTTATTTGTTTCGTTAAAATGATTTTACGTTTGTTATCGACAAAACATTAGAAGATCGTAAAATATAAATAAACATTTTTACGGCTTATTTGTATTAACATCGAGGATCGTTCCTTCTCACTCTGGTTTTGGATTATAAACCAAACGGTTGTTCTAACTCTTCAGCAATTTGCTAGCATCCTCTGAATCCCATGTCATGGGAAATGTTCCTACACTGAGGATTGGTCTCTTGAATCTCTCTTTAACTATCGTGAAGATAATAGCCCATATTGCTCCTACATACCTTCTCCCCAAGAACTGTCTCGTCTACTTCGTACTCCTCAACGTTCCAACTTTCATCATCCAAACATAATTGATACACTTGAGATTCGCCATGAGCTTAAATCAATGGCGGTTATCCTACGTTAAAATGTTTGGAGTCTTACGGGAAATCATGAGCAACTTCCAGCGTGTTGTGCTCATATGATCTACTGTCTTGTAACTCAAAAACCGTACAATCTTTCTTACTTCTTCGCTAAGCGAATTATAAATCTCAAAGGAAACAAAAACAAACTAATACCTTATGATATTTTCCTAACCCATCTCTATAATCACTTCATACACTTTCATCCACACTTCCAAGGCCCTCAATACTCTATTGTCGATAGAGTGATGAAACCCTTAGACGATTCCTATATATCATTCTTCTTCATTCCAGAATCGTCTACCAACTATGCACCTTTTGAGGATCCAACAAATGAAAATGATGAGCAAAATAACGTAAATTAGAGAGTTATAATTTTTTTTACATGTATGTGGTACTTATAGTATTTTCTCTGTCAACTAGTGTTATGAATAAAAGGATCCATTATTGAGCTTAATTTCTTTGTGAGTGCTTATATGTGTATCTTACATGCTCTGTGTACTATACTAGACTTGCATCTATGTATAATTATTGCTTGAAACACTATAGAGTATATTCGATAAGTGAGCAAAATTCGGCAAGCTCACTGTGAAGAAATTTGTCTCAGAAGCCGAATCCCCTAGGTATAACGGGCATGACCCATTTTATAAAGGATCCGGTGGATCCGGGCAAACTAAGATACTTATATGTCACTTCTCACCCTTCTCAACCTTCCAAAACCTTATTACACTAGTTATCCAACTCATACTAGTCACATTTGAGCTGACCTAGAGGTTAGAAGCTTTTTGGATCCCTTAGGAATAACTTAAGTGTTTCCGAGATGTTTATGATTTATCATCTCTAAGATTATCACCATTTTCCAGTTCCGCTTACTGCATCACCCTTCTCTGAACCTAATTCAGTTACTAACATATAATTTTTTTTTCATAAATTTATTTCAACCATCTCTCTCTCAAAAAGCTCCACAATCAATCTTTTAATTCTTATAATTTTTAAAAGGATTTCTAAATTTTCCATTTCACTTTCCTGTGAATCCTACAATAATTTTACACCTAGTGATATGATTATCTTCAACCTTAATCTCTTATTGGTCTTCTTTAACCTCATTTCTTCTCACTAAAGTCCATTAATGGCAACCTCTCATCATTAGTCTTAAACCACTCAGGATTTCCTCATTTAATACACTCTCTCACACTCATTATAAAAATAAATATAAGGTTGGAATAACTAGATCCTAATCGTTTCCCTTTCTCCTTTGTTCTGTTAACCAGATCCCTTGGCTAGAGCTAGCCGGATCCCTTTTGAGAAGGATCCGGTGGATCCGGGCAAACTGATACAGGAATAACCACCTATAGTCTTCCAAAACTCAACTTTACCCATTCCAACCCTCCACATTGCCTTTAATAACCTTCCTAGAAGATTGTATCCATGTAGTTGACCTTTATGCATGCAAATCATTGCATTTTAAAGGATTCTAATGGTTTAGGCTTTAATATCTTTGCATGATCTTTCACTAATTAAACATTTATGTTTGTGCTTCAAACTCACACCTAAACCTCACATCTTTCTACTGTATATTCACATTCTAAACACCTCTCACAATGACTAAAGCACCAAGTGCAAGATCATCTACTTGAAGCCCTCCAAGTAAAACCGCACGTATTGTGTATGAAATATCCTCAACCGAATCCTCACCTATCAAAACGCCCTCTACTAGAACACCTCATTCAAACTATATCCAAACCCCTTCTTATATTGAACCAACTCCACCACCACTTGCTTCCATCAGACAAACATCACCATAACTTGCACTTCCTAAACCAACCTCTCCTTCTTCTAATAAGACTAGCAAACCTACACCTCAAAACACACCTATCTCAACTCAACCCACACGAGTTTCACCTCGACTTGTCTCTTTCACTACACCTCATTTTTCACCACATTTATACATGAACTATTTAGAGTACTTACCTCCTAGATCTTCTAATCCACCACCATTGCCTACATTATCGTCTACTGAGAGAATGACTACCCAATAACCTTCTCCACATAACATAGGTTGTAACATCAATATGCCAAAACCATTAGCACATGTGTCTCCTCCATCCTCAAATGGCCCATTTTGGGTAATGAGAAGATTTCAACTACCACAACTGGACCATATGGATGTTGACCAATCTTTACCTCCTCCACCTACACATATGCCTCCACCTTCTTCAAATGTGCATCCATAACTTTCTACATCAAACATACCTCCACAACCTCCTCACTTAGTTCCGCCAACCTTAAACATTTCTCTCTTAGGACCAACATCACAACAACCAAGTCACGATGATACTTGTTATCATTGTCAACATGTCCAAACCTTAGTTCATGAACTACGTGATGAAGTACGTTTCATGTTATACCATATCCTTTAACGTCTTATGGCGTCAACATATCTAACCACCCATAGAAACCTTGAAGTGCAAGCACAAGTGGTCTTCCTCCTCTAGTCTTAGGCCTAGACTATGTCTTTAGGATTTTTCTTTTCGTGTTAGATCATTTTATTAGTTTTAGAGATTTGACCTATGAGTGTATCATTTCTCTTGTTTTATTAAATGAATCTACATGATTATGTGCTTCTTGTTTATGTGAACATGTTGGTGTGATTACAACTTGGTTCATGGACTTTCATACCGCGTTCTTGCTTTTTCTGATGTTAACAAGCTGCAGGTACCCAAATCCCTTGAAATATACCTGGCGGATCCCTTTTGAGAAGGATCCGGCGGATCGAAGCACACATAAACTAATTTAATCTTTGACTCAGCTCATGTGCAGGAAAAGATATCTTCTATACTTGCATACTAACCTTTGTTTTGTAGATTTTCAAAACACACTAGGAGTACATGAACCCCTCAATAAGGGGGAGTTTTCATTCAAGCAAATCCATTGCAATAACTTGCAATGATCACGACCTAGTCTTCCTAATTACTTGACGCCCTCAACAAGGGGGAGTAATCATCAAAGGGGAGTAACTAGACACTTCTTTACTCTACATACTTCACCTTACATCCTTCTTTCACTTATTTTCTAAAAACTTGCATTTGGGTTAGTTTCTTTTCGACGCTCTTTTTGTTTCGACAAAAAAGGGGAGAAGAGAGTAAAAAAACTCAACTTCAAAACTTACGAATTTTATCGTTTTACTTAAAATAATTTTATGTTTTGTCATCAATAAAAAGGGGAGATTGTTAATACAAATAAGCCGTAAAAATGTTTATTTTATATTTTACGATCTTCTAATATTTTGTCGATAACAAATGTAAAATCATTTTAACGAAATAAATAAAATACGTAAAGCTTTGAGCCAAAAGTTTAATAACTCATTTCACTAAACAAATAAACCTTCAAAATGTTTAGTTAAATAGTTTACATAAAACCAAAACCATTTTTTATAAAATACTTACAAGTAACTTTCGTTACTTACATTTTATAGAAATACATGCTAGAATGTAACTTGTTAATATATAAACATGTTGGACTATCCATAGACCCAAAGTCCATGCCCAAAACCCATGACCCAAGGAGCTTGACCCAAAACCCATAACCCATTGCATGACATCATGCATGACATCCAAAATGGGTAATATCCGTAACCTATGATCCAAAGTCCATGACCCATGACCAAAAGTATAGAACCCATAACCCAAGATGACTTTGACATCAGACATGACATCACCTATCCATGGACCATAACCCATAAACCAAAACTCGATTTGTGACCCAAAATCCGAACTGGTATTACCAGTTAGCCGGATCCCTGGCTTAGCACTGGCCGAATCCCTTTGGGAAGGGATTCGCCAGATCCGGGTGAACAGTGGCTATACTGCCTATAAATAGATGGCCATTTCTCCCTTTTCCCTTACCCCACTTTGACACATCTTCTCTCTATCTTCCAAGTTCTTTATCTCAGATCTAATGATCTTCTATGTAGCTTTCTTTCTTAGTGATTCTCTAGGTTCCTCTTAAAGGCGAGATCACGACCTCTAGAAGACTTTGACGCTCAAGACATGAGTTGCTAGGATTCTTCATCTCCACAAGATCACTGAAGTGTATCTTGTTATTCTTCCTCCTCAAGTGTACTGTAGAAGTTTTGTAGTAGTCGTGTAAGTAAGGAAGTTGGTCCTTTGATGTATTGTGCTAAGTAGGTGTTGATTGGGTTGTGGTTCCTCCATTGTTAATGGAACCCAGTGTCTAGCCTTGTACCGGATAAAGTTTAGGCGACAAAGGTTTGGTTCTACCTCGTGTAAAGAACCCGTTATTTAGCTTTGTACTGCATAAAGTGTAAGTGACGTTATGATGGCTTCTCTTCCTGTGAAAGGATTTTGCGTTGTGTAGTGCTTATGGAACTCTCGGGTTGGGTACTTGGGGAGTGGAGTAGGGCAAGGAAGGAGTCTTTGTAACCAAACCACTATAAATACTTGTGTTGTTGTTGTGTCTTTCTATCCCTCTCTTGTTGTTTAGTTGTATATGATTTTTTACTATCAATATCCAACACGTCAAAACCGGATTGAAATAAATCAATCTAAAAGTTTTTAAAACAAAGTTTTAATCGGTAAAACTATTCAACCCCTTATAGTTTTCTACAATAAGGACTAAAATTGTAAAGACCAAACAATTAAGGACTAAATTGAAAACAAATATATTAAAAAGATAACTTGGTCTTCTTCTTCCTTTTCCTTTGGTACCTGCGGTAGAAAGATAACACAAACATATACAAACGCAAACCACAAACCACAAACCAGAAGAAAAAAAAAACTTTGGCGCTGGCTGTTACTGTAGGAGCGAGCACTGGTACGGTGCGCCATTGGTGGTTTTGGGCTGGAGAAACGGTGCGAGCTGACCAGCTCACCGTACCTCGTGCTCTAACTTGAAAATTTATTTCACGATTGTTGGAATCACTCCTAAACCTTAATCAAGTGTTAGTAAATCATATGTAATAGTTAGCTTAATTATGGCCTTTATGTTTGTTATTAGCCTTAAGCTTATGTAGAAGGCCCATGAGCTTAGGCCCAAGCCCATAGGAGAAAGGATGGGAACTAGGAGTGTTGCCCTAGCTTCCCTCCTATAAATACTCTTGTATAAACCTCACTTGAGGGTTGGTTGTTCAATTTATTTCTTTCACACATATCCTACGCATAACCGGTCAAGTATTATGTGCGTGTGTGTTTGGTTTATTGTTCAATCGCCTTTATCTCTTTCTATTAAGCTTGTGTTGTAAAACTACTGACCTAACAGTGGTATCAATCGCCAAATAGTTGCGTTAACACTTTCGTTTTTGAAGTTTTTGTTTTCGGTCTTACGCGTAAACGTGGTTAACACTTTGGATCGCTTAAAAACACGTTTTTTACATTTTTTAATCCAAGATTCTTGTACTTTCAATGTTTTAAGGTGTTAAAATAACTGTTTTTGGCAAAAAGTTTCAAACTTTATGCGTGGATCATAGTTTTTAAGCTTGTTTTTGTTCGTTGGTGTCGCTCTACGCGTAACCTGTTTAGCCGTTTTGATTCATCAAGTTTCACACTTTTGTGTTATTTTGGTGATATTGAAGCTATTCCATAACAAAAATCTGGTTTAGAAACAACTTTGGGCAAAATCATTTTTACGAGTAAAGCTACGCGTATCAAAACCCTAGTTCTACGCGTAACTTTATCCGTGGTTTGATCTTCAGTTTTGTGGTTAACTCCGTGTTTTCTTGCTTGGATAAGCCTGAAAATACGTCGACTTTGGATATCTTTTGCACTGTGATAGTGTAAAAGATCACTTGGGATAAAACCCTAAACTTACGCATAAGCATAAAGCTTACGCGTAGAAATCCTACGCATAAGATTCATCTTACGCCTAAGCCTAGTCTTACGCATAAGGTAATCTTACGCCTAAGTTTCTACGCCTAACTTTGTGTCTACGCATAACTTTAGTGTCTTTTCCCTACTTACGCTTAAGCTAAACCTACGCGTAACTCTTGATTGTTACGCGTAACTTTGGTGTTTTTACGCATAAGTGCTACTTGGTTTATTGTGATTTCTACGCCTAAGGATACTTCATCAACAAAGGTTCATTCGACTACAAAGATCCATTTTTACCAACACAAGTTTTCAACATGTCACAACCACCATACTCTAACTATTTCCCTTACACTTATTCTCAACGACACCAACAACTAAGTCCACAACATCAACAATGGAATCAACAACAAGCAATTTATCAACAACAATTTAATCAACAACATACTCCACAACTTGGAGCAATTCCTCCACCACAAATGGTTCAAACACCACCAAGTCTTCAAGTTCAACCCTACACAAACGATTTCAATCAACATCCATCAAGGAACACTATGAAGGAACCCACTTGGTTTGCAAAGATGTGTGAAGCTTTAAGCAGCCAATAATCAATTCATGAGGCTGGATCACTTGATAGACCTCCAATGCTCACTCCAGGAAACTACGATCAATGGGTAATTAGGTTCTTTAGGTTTTGTGATCTGAAGAAACCACATGGAAAGTTCTTAAAGAAGGTTATCTTGGAAGGTCCATTTCAGATGCCTATTGTCATTGTACCCGGAGATCCAAATGCTAATCCACCAAGAGATGAACAATCAAACATTGCTACTGTTGCAGACCTGAATCCAGAAAAACTTCTACACTATGAAGCTGATGAGCTTGCAATGCAATATATCCTTTTAGGATTACCAAACCCAATTCTTCGAAGTGTTGATGCTCAAAAGACTGCAAAGAAAATGTGGGAACACATTCATCTACTTATGGAAGGATCTGCACTCAATCAGGAGGATATGGAATCCAAAATTTACTTGGCTTATGAACACTTCATGATTGAACCTGGAGAGACACTAGAGTCTTATCATCATCGATTCTCAGACATCATAAATGATTTGGATAAACACAACATCATCATGCCAAGAATTGCAGTTAATACCAAGTTCCTGAGTAGTCTTGGTCCTGAATGGGAGAAGTATGTCATTTTTCTCCGTCAAGCGAAGAACCTGCATCATTCTACATGCAGATTGTTGTATGATTACTTGAAGCCTCATGAAAAGGAAGTTGATAGGGAAAGGATTCTCCGTGCTCAAATTGCTTCAACAACAACTCCGGAAAATCAATAACTTGCCTTGTATGCTCAAAACAGTTATCCTCCTCAACAAGCAACTCAACCAACTGCCACTATCACACCAAATGATCAATCACAACAATCTCAACATAATCAATTGGTTCCATACAACAACAACAATGCTCAAGCATTTGTCAGTGAAGCTAATGAGGAATCCGATCCGTTCGAAGCATTGCAACAAGGATTTGTTATGATTGCTAATGCTTTTAGCCGTTATACCAACAAATCCAACAATCATATTCGTTCCTCATCTAACACACGAAATCAAGCTGTTGTGAACAATGGACGAGTTGAAGTTCAGAATCGTGGTTATGGTCGTCAGATGGGCGGTGGTCAAGGGTTTAATGCTGTGGGTAGGAATAACAACAGAGCTCAAGTGGTGGAACAGGGAAATGCTCAGAATGGGTTGAATGGTCTTCGATGCTACAACTGCAATGAGAAGGGACACCTGGCTAATGCATGCCCAAAGCCGAGGACTAGGGGCAGTGCTTATCACAAAGAGGCTCTTCTTTTGGCTCTTAAGGATGAAGCTGGTGGAACTCTCACAGACAAAGAACAGAGTTTTATGGCAGATGCAGACTCAGATGATGATATGGAGGACTTGCAGGCCAATGCAACTGTTATGTTGATGGCTAATATGCATGAGTTACACATGAGTGACACAGGCCCAGTGTATGACACTGATGGCTTGTCTCAGGTACCCGAACAAACCATATTTGTCTCTGATCTAATATCTCCGCCAACATCTGAATCCGGCAAGGCTCAGAATGTTCAAAATGAGTCATCCACATCTCATTCCGACGATTTTCAATTAGACCCCATAGTTACATTTGACGATCAAAATGACCTTATGGTTTCCATTGATAATCAAATTGACTCCGTGGTTATACTTGAGGATCTAAGTAATGATCATGTTGTGACTCACGTTGAACACGCCAAACTTTTGCCTCATCCAGATCTTGCTCTTTTACTTAAAGACCAGCAATCCCAAATTGAAGAATGTTGTGCATTAAATCAGACCTTAAAAAGTAAAAATGCACTGTTAACCAAGGATTTTGAATGTTTACAAAAGCAACTCAACTTTTTCAAAACTCAAGAAAAACGTGAAAAAGGTTTTGAAGCAGCCTTTACTAAATCTCATCAAAACGAACAATATTTAGAGAGACAGATGCGTGATCTAGCCGATTCAAAGAATGCTTTGTTGTCTGAGATAGAACAACTGAAACATGAACATAAAAAGCAAATTAACGCTCTCACCTTGGAAAATCAAAAAGCTAAGGCTGAGTTGTTAACTTGTCAAAAACAGTTCTCTGCATATAAAAAGCATTCAACGAAACGAATAGATGATCATCTTGAAGAAATCATCGGCTTGCAAAACAAACTTAAAGAGTTTAAAACTGTTGTTTATAAACATGGTGAGTCGGTCACAACTATTGAAAAGTTTACTTTAAAACCCAATCCAAATGGATATGGACCGAATCTTGCTGATTACAAACCTAAGCTTTCAACCAAAGCATTCAAACCAAATCCTGAAGTTTCCAGTGCAGAATATAAAATTGATAATTCTGTTATGAGTGTTGTTGAATATCATCGTCAAGAGGAATTAGATGCAGAAGACGAGAGTCGATCAAAATTAAAAACTGTTGTTTACAACAAACCTTTTAATTATTCAAAACCGGTCACTTTTGTCACACCAACGGATTCTTCTAACACACCAAGGGTTATCATAAAAACGTCTGAGTCTTTTAATGTTAATCCCCAACCAGACTATGCACAAATTTATGGTCCTTTACCTTCCATTAGTGAAGTAAACTCAAAACCTGAAAATCGCAAAATTCTTAGATATTTTGACATTTTCATGGCTGACCTCAAAACTTTACAACATGAGATAGAATATCATTCTGAAATCAAAGTTCAACATTTTCAATCGCCTCTGGCGCGAGAACAAAGAGACATTTTTCAGAAAAATCTTTTACCAAATGTTAAAAATTTGAAAAATTGTGCATTGTCTTGGGAACGGGACTTTCATAAGGAACTTGGAGTGATGAAGGTCGTTTTCGAGAAAACAAAAACATCTATTTCTAATACTAAAAGTAAAAAGAAAATGTTGAGAAAAGATGTTGATCGACTCTTGAAAGATGTTATCTGTGCTGATATCCATAATGTTGTGTTATTCAATTCTTTGCCACATGCATCTGATTATATCTCTGCTGATACTGTTGATAATGTTGTAACTGTTGAGAATACTGATAATGTGCTTCAGATCGAGTCTTTAAAAGTTGAAAACGAACGTCTCTTACACGAACTTTCAAATGCAAAACGTCTTCTTCAATGGTGTCAAAAAGATTGTCAAAATCGTGAACTTGCTTTGCAAAACAAAATCCACCAGTTGCAATCAAACAATTTTAATCCAAAATCTGAGCAACTGGATGAGCAAAACGTGTCTTTGAAAAGTCAAATCTCAAAATATGAACAAGAACTTGTAAATGTTAAACAGGAATATGGTGTCATATTTGATTTACTCAATAAGACTCGTCATGAAGCATCAAATGAACTTGATCACTATCTTGCACACACTAGAGAAGTAATGAATTTTGCTGGTAATATTTGTTCTGAAAATCAAGATTTGATTCACACTATCTCTAAGTTAAGAAAAATGTTAGGAAAGTATGAACAACTTCCGCCTACCGTGATTAAGAGAATAGCACCAGTAACACTTAGCAATCGTGAACCTAGAATCCCTACTGCCAAATCACAAGTTGCTAACGTGCTTCCTTCTACTGATACAGGAATAGTTGCGTCTTTTCCAAACGTCCGCACTTCACAGCCTAGGAGCACTACATCGAAGAATAGGAAGTTGCGACCTAAGAAAAGATCAATAAGGAATGCTAAAGTAGAAGAACACCCTAGGACTATGAATAAGACTCACGTTGCTTCCACTATAGATATTGCGTCTGGCAAATGTAATAGAAATAGTGATGTAACGAATGCTAAACCTTTAAGTACTTTTGATATTCAGTCTGATGCACCTTGTGTTATTTGTCGTAAAAGTATGAATTCTGATTGTCATGACAAATGTGTTGCTAAAGCTATCATCTCTCGTTTACAGAATCCTAAGAATCGGAATACCTCTAGGCCCACTAATCTTTCTAAGTCTGTGCTTGGTAAACCGCCCTCTTTAGATTCTAAGAAACGCATTGCTGTCCCTGTAGCTCCAGTTTCACCTCCTAAGAATGTAGTACCACCTAGTGCATTCACTAAGACTAAGCAAATACTAGTTGGAGATGGCAGAAATGGATATATAACACACTAGGATTTAAATGGATGCCTAAAATTATTAATGTGTGTATGTCTACTATAACTGCTCCGGAACCCTCTAACATTTCGGGTTCCACATCTACTTCTATTCCATCTGTGTCGTCTGTGTGTAATGCAGGTGATACAGATCATTCTCTGGATTGTTGATAGCGGATGTTCCCGACACATGACAGGCAACCTTAAACTGTTATCAAACTTTATTGCAAAGTTCATTGGCACTGTCAAATTCGGGAATGATCACTTCGCAGCTATCATGGGCTATGGATATTATATCAATGAGAACATCAAAATTAGCAGGGTTTATTATGTGGAAGGCCTCGGTCACAATATGTTTTCAGTAGGTCAGTTCAGTGATGGAGATTTGGAGGTTGCTTTCAGGGAGAAATCTTGTTTCATTCGTGATCTACAAGGAAACGACCTTATGTCTGGCTCGCGTAACTCAAGTCTTTACACTATATCTATGCAAGACATGGTTGCTTCATCTCCCATCTGCTTACTTTCAAAGGCAACATCAACAAAATCCTGGCTATGGCACCGTTGTCTCTCACATTTAAACTTTCAAACTATAACCAATCTTGCTCGACACAAACTAGTTGAAGGTCTCCCACGATTCCGATATTCTAAAAATCACCTTTGCTCAGCCTGTGAACAAGGGAAAAGCACTCGTGCTCATTTTCCTTCAAAGGTGGAACACAGCTCTCAGCATGTGCTTCATCTTCTTCACATGGATTTGTGTGGCCCGATGCGCGTGCAAACGATAAATGGCAAACGCTACATCTTAGTAATTGTTGATGACTATTCATGTTGGACTTGGGTCTACTTTCTTCGAAGCAAAGACCAAGCTCCACAGATGATCATCACCTTTCTCACGAAAATACAGGTTCAGCTCCAAAACACCGTCAGACAAATCAGAACAGACAAAGGAACTGAATTTGTTAACCAAACCCTTCGTAAATTTTATGAGAAAGTCGGAATTCAGCATCAGACATCTATTGCACGTACACCAGAACAAAACGGAGTTGTTGAAAGACGAAACCGAAAGTTAGTGGAAGCTGCAAGAACAATGTTAATCAATGCTAAACTTCCAGATTACTTATGGGCAGAAGCCGTATCTACTGCATGCTATACTCAAAATCGTTCTATGATCACAAAACGCCACAACAAAACACCTTTCGAGCTTGTCCACAACCATAAACCGAATCTCAAACACTTTCATGTATTTGGATCCCTTTGCTATCCGAATAATGATCGTGATGATTTTGGAAAGCTCAAAGCCAAAGCTGACATTGGAGTCTTTATTGGATATTGTGAGAATTCTAAAGGTTACCGGATCTGGAATCGTCGTACAAAACAGGTTATGGAAACGATTCATACTCATTTTGATGAACTTACGGAAATGGCTTCTGAGTATAACAGCTTGGAACCAGGTCACAACCACTTAAACTTCCCTCAAACCCCATCATCAGCTGAACAAAGCCCCAGCTCACTCGTCAACAAATGGAAAGGTTATTTGCTCCGCTGTTCAGTGACGATATTGATGAACGTGCTCCAGGTGTATCCGCTATTTCCGCTGCTCAACCTGATACTACTCTTATACCTGATACACCTACTGCAACAACTAAGGTTGAAGAAGAACCACAAGTTGACTCCACCACAACAGTTGAACAAACCGCTTCCAACAATGATGAACCGGCTGATGATATTCTGAATGAAGTACCCCCACCTGCAGATTTTGATCCAAATGCGTTCTTTAACCCGTTTGCTAATGAGACTGCTGCACCAGATGTCGCGGAATCTTCAACAAGCCATTTGAATCCTCAAAATCTGCACAATGTATACCAACATCAACCCTCTACACATAGATGGACAAAAGACCATCCTCTGGAAAATATTATTGGCAACCCAAATCAACCAGTCGTTACGAGACAACGTCTTCACTCAGACGGTGAACATTGCATCTATGCACTCACTGTCTGCCAATCTGAGCCTAAAAACATTAAAGACGCAATGACAAAAGATACCTGGATTAAATCCATGCAAGAAGAACTCAACCAATTCAAACGACTTGAAGTATGGGAACTGGTTGAAAGACCAACAGGGGTCTACGTCATTGGTCTCAAATGGATTTGGAAGAACAAATTGGATGCTGAAGGGAACGTCATCCGAAACAAGTCACGTCTAGTTGCTAAGGGTTACCGTCAGGAAGAGGGCATAGACTTTGAAGAATCTTTTGCTCCGGTTGCTCGTCTTGAGGCTGTTCAGATATTTCTTGCGTTCGCGGCTCATATGCATATGACGGTCTATCAGATGGATGTCAAAAATGCGTTTCTCAATGGACAAATTAAAGAAACGGTTTATGTCAGCCAACCAGATGGATTCGTTGATCCCGAGTTCCCAAACCATGTCTACAAACTGAACAAAGCTCTGTATGGTCTCAAACAAGCTCCTCGGGCATGGTACGATAAGCTATCATCTTTCCTCATTGCTAATAATTTCACCAAAGGTTCGGTCCACCCTACTCTTTTTATACAATATCACGGGGCACATATCTTAATTGTTCAAATTTACGTGGATGACATCATTTTTGGGTCTACACATAAAAAGTACTCAATCGCTTTTGCAAAACTAATGAAGAAAATTTTTGAAATGTCCATGATGGGTGAACTTATGTTCTTTCTAGGACTGCAAGTTCATCAATCACCCCGTGGTATTTTCTTGAGTCAGTCCAAATATGCCCTTGAATTGTTAAACAAATTTGGAATGAAAACCTGTGACACTTATGCCACACCAATGGCTCATACCAAGAAGCTAGATGCTAATTTACATGGGAAATTAGTGGACCCTACCAAATACCGAAGTATTATTGGGTCTCTCATGTATCTAACAGCTAGCCGACCTGACATTGTCTTTGCCGTTTATCTCTGCTCCCGTTATCAGTCAAGACCAACTGAAACCCACCTCTCTGAGGCTAAAAGAATCCTCCGATACATCAAGGGAACCATTAACTTAGGGATCTGGTATCCGAAGGATTCTGGTTTTGAACTAATCGCTTTTTCAGACGCTGACCACGCATGATGCTTAGATTCACGGAAAAGTACTTCAGGAGCACTGCAATTTCTTGGTGATAAACTGGTGTCCTGGCAATCAAAGAAGCAGGATTGTACATCGCTGTCATCAATCGAAGCAGAATATGTAGCCATGTCCGCGTGTTGTGCTCAAGTCATCTGGATGAGAACACAACTCAAAGACTATGCTTACGTATTTGACAGAATCCCGATGTACTACGACATTTGGAGTGCCATTGCAATCTCGTGCAACTCAGTTCAGCATTCGAAATCAAAGCACATCGATCTTCGCTATCATTTCATCAAGGACCATGTGGAACAGGGTACAGTTGAATTATACTTCATGCGTACAGAATACCAATTGGCAGATCTACTCACCAAAGCCTTGCCTCCCGCTAGGTTTAATGAGTTGGTCCACCGAATTGGTATGCGGTGTTTGACTCAAGAGGAATTGGATGACCTCTTAAAACAGTCTTAAAAACCTGTCAAACACCAAAATCTCTTTTGTAAATATTTTTCAAAAACAAAATACAAAAATATAAAACCTGATAAAACAACAAAAATATTCTTCTATCTATTTTTCTTTCAACATGTCAAGTACCTTTCTTCCGTCGACACTCTAATATTTCAAAATTCAGTAGTTTTCCGATCAAGTGTTGAGGGGGAGAAAATAAATACTTAACTGTTTCAAAACACCCGTGTACTTGCATGTTATCCTATCCCGGTTGATTCTTTAAAATGGTGGTCTCATTTCTGGTTTACTGACACTCCTCGGACTAATATTTATAACCTTTCATTATTTCTTAAGTCGAGGGGGAGTGTCGTCAAGTTTCTTTCTTAAAATCTTTTGTTTGGTAACCAAAATAGAAGTTAAATGGCTTTGGATGAAAAAGGAAAAGGTGGAGGGAATGAAACTGCCAAAACCACAAAGTCATTTTTAATAAAATACCTCCACCTAACTTTAACCTTTCACATTTATTACTTTCATCTAATATCATCTACGATCCAAAATCGTTTAACAAATCCGTGCTTTCATTCATCAATTTGTAAGTGTTTATACGTTCTTTGCATCAATCTAAACATGGGTTTTGAATCGTTTTTCAAACTAACGGTTAGATTTTCGCCTAGAAGGGATTTTGTGTTCTACGCATAAGTGTATGAACACATGATCAAATTTGTGTGTTTATGATTGAAATGATTGTGCCAAAATGTTTTTCTTACATCAATGAATACATTTTCATCGTTTAAACATACCCAGATACACGAATTGAGTGATTTTGAAAATTAGGGTTTATGCGTGGTTTTGGGTGTTTTCAAATGTGAATGTTTTCGGTCAAAAAGATTGTTGTGTGATGTTGATATCATGATGAATTGATGATATCCAGGCCTTAAAACAACCCAGAAACACTAATTGATTGAAAATTAGAGATTAGGGTTTAATGTTCTTCGCTTTTGGGTATTTTTGATTCATTGGGAGTTTGATGTTAAAACTTGGTTATTACACTCACATGACATCTAAAAACCATCAGAATAACTTTGGTGTAATTCCTATGGCTAAAGTTCTTACGCGTAATCTCTGAACTATTAGGGTTTTGGTTTACGCGTAAGGTTTTCTACGCCTAACTGTTTAATTGAGTGATTGTGATTAAATCTGTTATAGAATGAGTGTTAGTGTCAAAATTGATGTTATGATGATTTTATTTCAGGCTTGCTACGCGTAAAACTCAAAATCAAGGTCATTGAAACTCAACGCATAAGGATCACCTTACGCGTAGAAAGTTATGCGTAAGAGTAATCTTACGCGTAACTGTTATGCGTAAGGTTCTACAAAGGGACTACGCGTATCCTATGAAGGATATGCGTAAAAAGTGACCTCTACGCATAAGGTCTACTCTTACGAGTAAGCCTTACGCGTAAGGTTTTTATACGCCTACGCGTAAGCTTTACGCATAAGGTTCCCTTTTACTACGCGTAATATTTCTTACGCGTAAGTAAGGATCCTACGCATAAGCTTGCGTCTACGCGTATACTTCTCCTGTTTACGCATAAGCTACCATTTCTACGCCTAAGCCTTGATCAAACCTTCATTATGAATTGTTACGCGTGCAAACTTGTAAATAAATAAATCATAACGTCACGAAACCAAAATTGTCACTAATAAGCTTAAACGTTTAATATGTTGTGTTAAATAAGTGATAACATAAACTTTAAAACTTAAAGTTAACTAACTCACGAAACTTATCACGACGTCATTGGACTATTGGACAAACAAGTGACTTTGGACTCGTAACAATCATTGACATTGTACATTCAATAATTAGACAATAAAACCTTCTGTTGACTAACATTATGTCTTTCGATATGTTGGTTCTTTTGGCTAATGTTATTTCAGATCAAGACATGGCAGCTCAAATGAATGTGGATGCACCAGATGTTCTCACAATTGCTGATATCTTCCCTAATGGCTATCCGAGGAAGATTGGAAAGAACAACCTTCGGGTTGACTTTGAAACTCTCACCTGCTCTGAATCTTCCTGTTTGATTGCTATGGACATTCTCAAGAATCATCCCTACCAGAACATGCTCTCACATTCTGCTACAGTACCGGAGATCTACATGCAACAGTTTTGGAATTCAATGCAGAGGATCAAAGGTCAAAGTGCAGTGACAGTGACGCTCAATCACAAACAAGTCACCATCACACATGCAGACTTACGGGCTGTTCTTCTCATCCCTGACATCGAGCCAACCGACTTCTATGCCACACCTGCTGAAGAGACAGTTTTGCAATTCTTGATTGATATTGGCTATGATGAAGCTTCAGGAATTATCACTAAGCATTCTCATGTGGAGCTTAAGAACATTCCTCAACCGTGGAGAACTCTCTACATCATCATTACCAAATCTGTCTCTGGTCGTGATAGCGGCTATGAGCATCCCAAGCTCATAGAACTGCAAATTTTTTGGTCATTAATCAACATGAAGCACATCGAGCTTGAAGCTCTGATATGGGATGACATGATGTCATTTCTCAAAAAGCTTGGCTCAAAGATTCCCTATGTCAGATACACTAAACTGTTGATCCAGAGACCACTTGGACTTCATCCTGATATTCCCAAGAGGCCCAATGACCCCGACAATCACGACATGTTGACTGAGCCTATTTTATCTATCAGAATCAAGGAATCGTCAACAAAGAAACAGGGTGATGTATTACCTGATCACCTTCTGTCAAACGAAATCAAAAAGCTCGAGACATACAAAAGGTATCTGGTAGCAGTGAAAGAAGGAAAAGTTGGTCATCATGATGAGAAACCTTCTGGGACACCTACACGGAGAACCAGAAGAGGCAGTGCAGGGAGTGCTGCAAGTACTGAAAGCCAGAGGAAGTTTCCCAAGAGGAATCCTCCTCGTAAAAGACTGTTCCTTCTAAGGAAGCTGGACCTATTCCCATTCCAAAGCTTGAACCACAAAGAAAGCTAGTGGACGAAAGCTCTGAAGATACCCAATCGGACGAAGAGGTCTTCTACTCTGAATCTGCAACCGAAGCACCTCCTTCAGTAGCAAAATCTCCCAGTCCACCAGCAGTTATAAGCAAAGGGAAGACTCCAGTACTTGTGCCATATGAAGAGGATAGCTCAGAAGAAGAGCAACTGGATACATCCTACCTAGAAGAAGTTTAAAATCGTTAGACATCTACAAAAAGCTAAAGAATTTGAACAAGATCAAATGCGTGGCCCCGGAGGGTCGAGTGGTGGTGTCCACTCTTCACCAGATCCTGATGCGGTTAATCGACCCGATAAGGGAACTGGTGCCACCACTCTTGTGCAACAGCAAAAGCTTGTGGAGGACTCTACTTGTAACACCCCAACCCGACAAGGGTAGAAGTGTCACATTCTAGTGTCATATCAGAACATACAAGTAAAATTTTACAAGCGGAAGTCATAAGGAATAACGTACCAAGTCATATAAACGAAAGATTACAATGAAAATTACAAAATTCAAGATGTCTAAAATAACTGAATTTTGAAAAGAATAGCCCGCCAAAATAATTCCAAATAATAAGGTAACTAGGGTTGGTCTACTCAGATAATCCAACTCTCAGCCCATCAAAGCCCATCTTCCAACCTAAAACCTGCCGCAGAAAAAGAAATGCGGCTGAGCTTAAAAAGCCCAGTGAACAGATATAATAAAACAAAAGCTAAACAAAAGCAGAAATACGAAATGAAACAAAGGAACAATAGCAAGGTTGCAACGGAAAGGAAACAATGAGTCAATGAGGATCCTGCAGAACACAATTATACATATATCCAGCAAGAACAACAATCAAGGAGAACACAGCAAGCAAAGCATCCATGACATATATATAATCACATATAAGCAAACAGACATACAAGCACCGAAACCAAATCAAGCATACCAGACGTCGCATCCACTCAACATAAGAATAGCACGCAGTCAGATCAGGAAATCAGAATATAAATAAGCCAACAGGAAAACTAAAAGCAAGCGGAAGCAATTAATTAGGAAGTGAACATGTCAATCCCACAAGACAAATACCCCACAGTTAATAACATAACAGCATCATAACAGATATAACATGGCAAGTCGACAATTAGCAATAAGACACCAATGGATAATCATAGCCCATAAACATAATTAAACGGAGGTATCCATAATAAACAGATAATCAACTAATTACACCCAAACGTGATCACCAGACCATTCAAGGATCACATAACAGTAAGATAACATATATTTAGATAACAACGGTTGAATCATATCATCGCATAGTGATCATATCGTAGCAGGATAAACAATAATCACATAGAACATGTAACAGCATAAACAGATTCAATAATCACATAATAACCCGGTACGTGAATGGAACGATAGTATGAAGTAACGAAATAGGAGTATGTCAGATCAATGAAATGGAATATAGCATGGTAGTAGAGTGAGTCACATATGGTGCGTTGGGGAATACAGAAGGTACAATATAGGTATATCAAAAGTGTAAGGGTTGTCAGAAATCTACCACGAGCCCAGAAACATATCATATCATATCATATCATAAGTAACTATTGTATTCGGAGGGGTGACCTCGGAATACCATATATAATAGGAGGGGAGACCTCAGTAACCAATGGAGTAGCTAGCTCCCAGAATGTGAAGACGCGTATTGCACATGACATCATTCACCAGACAAATCATATCATAGCATAACATATCAGATACAGAACAAATCTAGGATGCATCCATACGCCCCTGCAGACAAATAGTGGCCATACAATATATATCGAGCTCATAATCAGATAACAGAAAGGGACGGTGTGGAACATCACTCAACCACACTAGAGTCATGCCATTGGTGCATCAATGACACGGCCATGTTACCTTCATGGCTAGGGAAACATATTTGGCTCGGGTATCAAACTGAAGGGTCAAAGCAAAGTCATAACATAAGGGTTCATATCAAAGGTTCAAATGTCAAAGGTTCATATCAGAGTTCCATAACATAGGTTCATAATCAGAGGTTCATATCAAAGGCTCATAATCAGAAGGTTCATAGTCAGAAGGTTCATAATCATAAGGTTCATAATCATAACAACGAATATCATAGCGAACAGAATCATACCAAAGGATCACAGTAAAGGAAATCATAGTAATGGAATATCATAATCGAAACAAGGTCGAAGGATCAGAAAGTCATGAGAAACCCCTAATGAAAAGGGATAGAAAATCTGTACCTTAACGCCAATGAAAAGAAAGAAAACGAATGAATGAACAAGAAGACACAACGTCACGTCTCCTCCAACGAATCTACACGGATTACGATTCGTATAATGCTTATTAGCTCATTTAAGTCATAACGGATTAATCGTATTAATATTTTTAGAGTTATAAGTGTATTCTCATTTTTAGTAATGGACGGATTTAAAATACTTTAGGGTAATAATCATTAATTAGCCAAACTTAAGGGTTACAAATGATATTTTAAGGCTTTATTAGATAATACTTCAAAGTATAGGGTTCGCATGGTAAATATCTCAAAGTTTAGAGTTATTAGTGACAAGTATATTGAAAGTAAAACTCAACATTATTATTTTGATACTCTAGGGTGTAATGCATCATTTTATAATAGTACAAGGTTTGCATGCGACAAAATCTAAATATAAGGGTTTAAAATGAAAATATCAAAACATTTAAAACATGAAATCCTTTATTTTTCATACGTACAGTATTTGTTTTTCCCATTTCAATCTTAGTTCGACAAGCCAACTTTAACCTCGCTCGCGGTTCAAACGGCTAACCAACGCAACTCGGAAAACACACCTAGTGATTACCCCCCGACTCATCTTCCCCGGAACACTTTCAAAACTCCAAAAGACTCAATGATAAATCCCGCGATCACCCTTGAAGTTACCCCCACAAGATTCCATATGCATGTTCGATCAATATTCAAGCTCGTTCGCGGTTCAAACAATTAATATTCACGACCTAGTACAAATATATTATGATTAACCCCCGGCTCACCTTCCCGACACACTTTCAAACATACAAAATGGCTTACCCATTTGCCCCGCGATCTCCCCTAAACATGACCCCCGACAAGACCAAGAACAATTCATTTGTCTTCTTTTTTTGTGTAGGTATATATCAACGAGGACTCTTTTCCATTTTTTACTAGCGACACGCAAATAACCAATGTATACTCGTATGTTATTTAGTACATTTAGTTCGACACAATTAAGTAAAACATGTGTAGGTCGTGAGCATAGTATGCCAAAACAAATTACATATAATCACCACTGAATATGTACTCCCATCTTATTATTACTTGAGTTTTATCCCATATCCTACTCGTGTACTAGAGATCAACTAGTGTCTAAAGACCCGATCGAAGACGCATATAATAAACATATTTCAATGCTCCAAAACAGACATGAAGTTCGACATGCATGTAGTTTAAAGATTCATGATTTCAAGCTGCGTATTTTATGTTCTTTCTTTTACAGTTTAAAGGAAACCAAGACTTGACATGCAACAAGATTCCCGATCGTGTATCAAGCTTTATCTTTAGATTATGTGAAAACACGTGTGTCGTATGAATAGGAAACAAAGTGATTGAGATACCTTAGCAGAATATACGGAATGAAACAAGATCACCAATGACCAAAACCAATACTCTTCTTCGAACCTGAATGCACCCGCGACCAAAACACGACCACAACCACTTCAAAACCCACGATCATAGCAGCTTATCACAGCCTCCTTGGTCCTTGCCTTGCCTTTGTTGGTCGAAAGAAAGAAGGAGAAAAACTCCTTGCCGTCTTTTTTTTTTCTAGGGTTTTATGTATGAGTGAATGTGTGAGATGATAGGTCAAATAAATGAGATGAATATGGAATATATGGGCTTTTGATTTTACGTTTATGCTTTGAAACCTTCGGCCCATGCAAACTTAAAAAAAAACATGCGAGATGTATAGGTGTGTTGATTTTATTATTTGGTACAAGTTGGTTTTTAACGAGTTAGGTAATAATGTATTTAACGAGCTTGACGTATTATTTTTTTTTTCGTATCTTATAAATATTAAATTTGAGGGTAAAATGGTCTTTTCACACGTTTTAGATTTTTAGGGTTTTACAACTCTTCTCCTCTAAAAGAAAATTTTCGTCCTCGAAAATTGAAGTCGCAGGGGTACACAGAGACGTACCAGTTTAATCCAGACGTAGCAATCCATAATTTCACACAGATCATAACGATATCGGTTCCAAAGCGTACAAATCTTATACGTAACATATGTTGGTGAGAATCTCGCAAAAAGGTACAGAATTCCAAACGAACATGAGGAGTGACAGATAACGGATATAAGTCCTAGTCCATTCACGTACCAACCCCAGGCATTTCCCAAGACGTCGTATGATTTTAATAAGGTCGAATCATATGATCTCGGTATTATCACGTTGATCAGGCGTCATAATACTTGCATCACATAACAAGTCCTTATTGTCATCATATTCTGTCTCAGGTCATGACGAACACACATCATCAATATCACAACAAAACAGGCAACACACAGGTAGCAAGTAACATACCAAAGCAGGCCAGATCACATACATACAGCCTATACTACATCAAACAACTTACCGTAACACAAAAGGAGGAAGGCCACCAACCTGCTCGAAACGGTTCCTCATGACTCATTACTGACGATCAAAATAAAGCTGAGATATCACCAAAATGCTAAACCATAAAACTTCACGATTCAAATCGAGTTATGAACAAATCAAAGAAAAGCAATACCGATCAAAATCACTTAGCAAAATATCAAACCGTCTCAAAACGCGTGACAAACAAATCGGAGTAACACAAGTCGCGCCCAATCATATGAAGTAGACAAACCTTCTCAGCCACCAGTTGAATCTTGTCTCCGTCTTTGCGCCTTTGGTTGATCCGTCCAGCTCCCTTCAGTAGCATCCTGACGTCTCCGGCAACATCACGATCAGGTGCGGCTTCTGCTTCACTAACCTCTCCAGTTCAGAAACTGCTGCAGCAACGCAGGGTCAGCACCATCATCTTCGACTCCACGAGTAGTCGTCATTTAAATGGTCGACACGAATGCGCAAAGATAAAACAAATAAAATCAAATGCGAAAAGGAGGTCAAGTCAGCGAAGACAAAGAATATTGAAGTCAAATCTGAATGACAATCAAAAGGAATCGAAAGAGATTAGAACAGACAGAAGCCTAATGTCTACCCAGTCCTCACAGGTCAATCCTAAGGTCAACAAGACGAAACCTTTTCTCTGATACCATAATTGTAACACCCCAACCCGACAAGGGTAGAAGTGTCACATTCTGGTGTCATATCAGAACATACAAGTAAAATTTTACAAGCGGAAGTCATAAGGAATAACGTACCAAGTCATATAAACGAAAGATTACAATGAAAATTACAAAATTCAAGATGTCTAAAATAACTGAATTTTGAAAAGAATAGCCCGCCAAAATAAGTCCAAATAATAAGGTAACTAGGGTTGGTCTACTCAGATAATCCAACTCTCAGCCCATCAAAGCCCATCTTCCAACCTAAAACCTGCCGCAGAAAAAGAAATGCGGCTGAGCTTAAAAAGCCCAGTGAACAGATATAACAAAACAAAAGCTAAACAAAAGCAGAAATACGAAATGAAACAAAGGAACAATAGCAAGGTTGCAACGGAAAGGAAACAATGAGTCAATGAGGATCCTGCAGAACACAATTATACATATATCCAACAAGAACAACAATCAAGGAGAACACAGCAAGCAACGCATCCATGACATATATATAATCACATATAAGCAAACAGACATACAAGCACCGAAACCAAATCAAGCATACCAGACGTCGCATCCACTCAACATAAGAATAGCACGCAGTCAGATCAGGAAATCAGAATATAAATAAGCCAACAAGAAAACTAAAAGCAAGCGGAAGCAATTAATTAGGAAGTGAACATGTCAATCCCACAAGACAAATACCCCACAGTTAATAACATAACAGCATCATAACAGATATAACATGGCAAGTCGACAATTAGCAATAAGACACCAATGGATAATCATAGCCCATAAACATAATTAAACGGAGGTATCCATAATAAACAGATAATCAACTAATTACACCCAAACGTGATCACCAGACCATTCAAGGATCACATAACAGTAAGATAACATATATTTAGATAACAACGGTTGAATCATATCGTCGCATAGTGATCATATCGTAGCAGGATAAACAATAATCACATAGAACATGTAACAGCATAAACAGATTCAATAATCACATAATAACCCGGTACGTGAATGGAACGATAGTATGAAGTAACGAAATAGGAGTATGTCAGATCAATGAAATGGAATATAGCATGGTAGTAGAGTGAGTCACATATGGTGCGTTGGGGAATACAGAAGGTACAATATAGGTATATCAAAAGTGTAAGGGTTGTCAGAAATCTACCACGAGCCCAGAAACATATCATATCATATCATAAGTAACTATTGTATTCGGAGGGGTGACCTCGGAATACCATATATAATAGGAGGGGAGACCTCAGTAACCAATGGAGTAGCTAGCTCCTAGAATGTGAAGACGCGTATTGCACACGACATCATTCACGAGACAAATCATATCATAGCATAACATATCAGATACAGAACAAATCTAGGATGCATCCATATGCCCCTGCAGACAAATAGTGGCCATACAATATATATCGAGCTCATAATCAGATAACAGATAGGGACGGTGTGGAACATCACTCAACCACACTAGAGTCATGCCATTGGTGCATCAATGACACGGCCATGTTACCTTCATGGCTAGGGAAACATATTTGGCTCGGGTATCAAACTGAAGGGTCAAAACGAAGTCATAACATAAGGGTTCATATCAAAGGTTCAAATGTCAAAGGTTCATATCATAGTTCCATAACATAGGTTCATAATCAGAGGTTCATATCAAAGGCTCATAATCAGAAGGTTCATAGTCAGAAGGTTCATAATCATAAGGTTCATAATCATAACAACGAATATCATAGCGAACAGAATCATACCAAAGGATCACAGTAAAGGAAATCATAGTAATGGAATATCATAATTGAAACAAGGTCGAAGGATCAGAAAGTCATGAGAAACCCCTAATGAAAAGGGATAGAATATCTGTACCTTAACGCCAATGAAAAGAAAGCAAACGAATGAATGAACACGAAGACACAACGTCACGTCTCCTCCAACGAATCTACACGGATTACGATTCGTATAATGCTTATTAGCTCATTTAAGTCATAACGGATTAATCGTATTAATATTTTTAGAGTTATAAGTGTATTCTCATTTTTGGTAATGGACGGATTTAAAATACTTTAGGGTAATAATCATTAATTAGCCAAACTTAAGGGTTACAAATAATATTTTAAGGTTTTATTAGATAATACTTCAAAGTATAGGGTTCGCATGGTAAATATCCCAAAGTTTAGAGTTATTAGTGACAAGTATATTGAAAGTAAAACTCAACATTATTATTTTGATACTCTAGGGTGTAATGCATCATTTTATAATAGTGCAAGGTTTGCATGCGACAAACTCTAAATATAAGGGTTTAAAATGAAAATATCAAAACATTTAAAACATGAATTCCTTTTTTTTTCATACGTACAGTATTTGTTTTTCCCATTTCAATCTTAGTTCGACAAGCCAACTTTAACCTCGCTCGCGGTTCAAACGGCTAACCAACTCAACTCGGAAAACACACCTAGTGATTACCCCCCGACTCATCTTCCCCGGAACACTTTCAGAACTCCAAAAGACTCAATGATAAATCCCGCGATCACCCATGAAGTTACCCCCACAAGATTCCATATGCATGTTCGATCAATATTCAAGCTCGTTCGCGGTTCAAACAATTAATATTCACGACCTAGTAAAAATATATTATGATTAACCCCCGGCTCACCTTCCCGACACACTTTCAAACATACAAAATGGCTTACCCATTTGCCCCGCGATCTCCCCTAAACATGACCCCCGACAAGACCAAGAACAATTCATTTGTCTTCTTTTTTTGTGTAGGTATATATCAACGAGGACTCTTTTCCATTTTTTACTAGCGACACGCAAATAACCAATGTATACTCGTATGTTATTTAGTCCATTTAGTTCGACACAATTAAGTAAAACATGCGTAGGTCGTGAGCATAGTATGCCAAAACAGATTACATATAATCACCACTGAATATGTACTCCCATCTTATTATTACTTGAGTTTTATCCCATATCCTACTCGTGTACTAGAGATCAACTAGTGTCTAAAGACCCGATCGAAGACGCATATAATAAACATATTTCAATGCTCCAAAACAGACATGAAGTTCGACATGTATGTAGTTTAAAGATTCATGATTTCAAGCTGCGTATTTTATGTTCTTTCTTTTACAGTTTAAAGGAAACCAAGACTTGACATGCAACAAGATTCCCGATCGTGTATCAAGCTTTATCTTTAGATTATGTGAAAACACGTGTGTCGTATGAATAGGAAACAAAGTGATTGAGATACCTTAGCAGAATATACGGAATGAAACAAGATCACCAATGACCAAAACCAATACTCTTCTTCGAACCTGAATGCACCCGCGACCAAACCACGACCACAACCACTTCAAAACCCACGATCATAGCAGCTTATCACAGCCTCCTTGGTCCTTGCCTTGCCTTTGTTGGTCGAAAGAAAGAAGGAGAAAAACTCCTTGCCGTCTTTTTTTTTCTAGGGTTTTATGTATGAGTGAATGTGTGAGATGATAGGTCAAATAAATGAGATGAATATGGAATATATGGGCTTTTGATTTTATGTTTATGCTTTGAAACCTTCGCCATGCAAACTTAAAAAAAAACATGCGAGATGTATAGGTGTGTTGATTTTATTATTTGGTACAAGTTGGTTTTTAACGAGTTAGGTAATAATGTATTTAACGAGCTTGACGTATTATTTATTTTCGTATCTTATAAATATTAAATTTGAGGGTAAAATGGTCTTTTCACACGTTTTAGATTTTTAGGGTTTTACACTACTGATTATAACATTGAGGAACCAGAAAAGGAGAAGTCTGAGAAAGATAAAGCTGATGAAGAAGCTAAGTCCGGAAATGATGAAGATGTTGATTATGAAAAGTATCTTCTTGACAGTCCCGTACGGTCTACGGAGAAAACTTCTGAACCTCCTAAGGACCCGGAGCCTCCTCATGTCTCCTCATCATCAGATTTTTCATCTCACTCTTCACCACCACCTTCAAAAAGATAAACCAAATCAACATCCAAATCAGTGAAGAAGCCAACTCGATCTTGGATTTCTCATACTCATAAAAGAATTGGGAATGCTGTCAAACAAGTCAGAAAGAAAGACATGCTCTACAGGAAGATGAATTTCTTTGCTGATCAAATACAGTATCTTCATGACGAGAATGACGAGATGAAAGTTGAAAGGGAGTATGTACAGAAGCTCATGAAAGATGATATTCAAGGGAAAATGGACGAGATGATCAAAGGATACACTCACAAGTTCCTTCTTGACGTCATTCCTAAACTGACAAAGGAGATGTATACTAGACAACTTTATCCAAATCTCTTGCATCTGGCCAAGCAAACCATGAAATCAGCTCCAATGAATGTGAACATCAATCCAGTTGAACCCACAGTCTTTTCAGATGATGAATTGGTGAACCGGCTAGTAGCTCAAATGTCTAAACGCTCTGCAACGTTTGCCTCCCACGAAGCTAAATTGTTTGAAGCATTGCTGGAATACCAACTCAGGTCAGCATACAGAGAAGAAACTGTAAGGCTAAAACGTTCAAGAGACGATAAAGACAAAGATCAGGATAAGGATAACGAGCCCAAACGCCCGAAGAAGTCTGATGCATCATCTTCTATGCAACCTCCTCCCCAACGGACTCCTGCTCAACAAAGGTCTCCTCCTTGTTCTTCTGCTAATAAACCTCAGGATTCTTCTGAATTACCACCCCAGACTCAGAAAACCGGTGATCATTTTGATTTTACGGGTGGTGACGATGAGGAAGTCCGTGAGCCCCTACAACAACCCACCTCTCCCAAACAAGTTAAGAAACCAGAATCTTCATCTCGGCCTAAGAAAAAGAAGAAGAAGGCGCCTACTACTGACGTCGTATCATGGCTAGATGAAGATAACACAGAGGAATTTGAATGGTTTTCTACACTTGTTAATTCCACCCCCTATCCAGCTTAAGGTCAAGATCTGGTAGACGGTAATACATTGGAGCATGCTAAGATACTGCAAGACAAATTCCGAGTAAAGAAGATGACGAAATCTGAGTTGAGGCGAATTAAGAATGAAACTTTTCAACTGTTAAAAGATAGCTCGGAAAGTGCCATCGAGGTCGAATATCACCTTGAAAACATTGCTCGAGCTATGTCTAACAACATGGATTGGCTTAACCCAGAAGCAAACATCGACTTCACCAAACGGGATAACCCTCCATATTACACCGACTGGTCTAAACCTCTACCAACAATTGGCCAACCAGATGAGCCTAAGATTCCATTTCGCTATTTCTTCAACAAAGACTTGGAATTTCTTCTACACGGCAGTGATGATTCAAGGAAATATGCTACATCTCTGACACTTCCGTTCCCGGCAGCCATATACTCAAACTGCATAGCCATCGAGGAAAAGGCTACCCACATGTTTTCTAACAATGTGGAATTGTATGACCGTGATGCAATGTATGGGAATCACCATTGGCCGGAACGCCGACGAATCTACTACAGAAGCTGCCAAGTTCAGAAGTCTCAAAATGAAGTGTTCAGTACTAAAGGAATCGTTGCTGTTAAACATGTTGATCTTTCGTCTAAATGGGACTACACTTTTCTAAAGAATATCGTGGTCAAAAGACAAGACGAAAGAGATTATGCATTCAGTGAAGCGGACTTTCAGAATTTGTCTCTCAACGACATTGAAGATCTGTATCTTGCCAAAGTACAGGGACGCATGAGACAATTCTCGACTGAAGTACAACGTGAATACATCAAGTCCTTGCTAATATTCATCAGAATCATAGTCATACAGGAACGTGTAGAAGATCTCCAGCTTGCAGTTGAATCATATCAGACCCGTGTCAACTTCACTCCACCTCAGCTAGATCTTCCCGACATCAACCAACTTCCATAATACACACTCGTCAGCAAACCATTCGGCGTCGTTTATCGCAGTGAACTTCAACGAAATTGCTTGATGGCGTGTAGAGATCTTCACAAGTTTGGGGATCACACTTTGAAGAAGGTTAGGGACGGATTGGCTTATCGGTTGAAGGTGATATATGAAGGCATAGGGTCTCAAAAGCGATGGAACTCTCAGGACAGAAGGGATGTGCAGAGGATCATCATAATGATTGATGAAAGGTTGTATCGAAGGGATCAGTTCAGAACATTGGAAAGCTTTGTTAGTGGTCGACCCAGGATTAACATCACCGGCTATCAACGCCCTGTTCGCACTCCTGGCAACATCACTGGACTTCCTGGTACCCCTTGAACTGTTTCTTTCATTATTACATTTGGATGTGTGATTATATATGTCTATGGCTTGTGCACACATAACAGTGTACAACCCGTAATTATCAAGAAAGGACCCTGTGGTACGCTTCAGTGCCACAATCCTTATAAAAGGAGCGAAAGCTTCTTATTTTTGAGTAAAACCTATCAAACCTTTCATCTTTCAAGGTTTTGCTCAAAAGAACAAGTACTTCCCCATATGATTTTCAAAACCTCAACTGTTTATATCACTTGTTGAGGGGGAGTATTTGAATTAAAACTTTGTTCTCAAATTGTTCATAGTGGTCATCTTCCTGCAACACTCGAAATGGTCATATTTATTCTCAACTTTTCAAAAATAACATTTATATATGCCATTTTTGAGGGGTTGAAAATTTTGTGATAAGAAATATGTTGTGTTAATGCAAACGAATCTTTGTGCTATAGACTTAACCAACGAATTGACGGTACTTAACTGTTAGTAACTCGAAAAGACTTGTCCAGGACGGGTAATAATTTCAAGCTAGTTCGCTAGTAATGTAAACGTGTCTCGCAAAGGACTTGTCCGAGTAGAAAGTACCATTCGAGAAACTCTTGGTAGACATGAAATCTGACGGGTTTGACAACCTTTCGAGGTTTTTCTACACCTTCAAGGTAGTTATTAGAGCTAGTTGTCACCTAAAAGCTGACAATGGAACTCTTTAACTATGTAACGTAACCGTGTCTCGCGGGGGATTGTCTATCTTGAGTTGATCAATTCATAAAGTGTGCGCTCTTTCCTCACTGTGCAGATTTCCGTAAAAACTCTTAAGCACATGTGGAGGGGGAGTATTTCTGAAAATCTAAAACTCTTGAAGTGTTCAAACATGTTTTTCATTCACAAACACTTTGAGAGATTTTCATGAAAATTTGGTTTTATGGCAACATAGGTTAGTCATGGAGTTATAAGGTGACTAAGGTTAGGAATAACCATCCTATGATCCGCCAGAGCCGGAGGGATCTACCCAAGGACATCACAAATAGTTAGTACTTAAAAGTCCTTAGGTATGATTATAAAAAGGAGAAAATGAGAATCGGAGAAAGAAGGAGTTGAAGAATAAAAAAGAAATGCAAAGAAAAGGGTGAAAATAAATAGCCCTCCAAATTTATTCAACTTAGGGCAGACACGGGTTCAATTCATATGCTACTGGTTGTCACTTAGTGACGCCGGTATTGAAGATTAAAAGTCGTCATGGACCCAGTGACGCATGCACTAAACCTTCTTAACCACTCAAGTTTCTCTCAACAGAAGCTTGTTTCATTCTCACAGGGAACCCTACGTAAACTATTGGCTTTCTCTTAGAGATCGCTGGTATTGAAGAAGGAGACCCTCTCCCTAGTCTCCGCTCAGGAAAACCAAAACGCACTATTGAGTCTAGAGCCACGAGATTCATCAAAAGATCTCTTAGGAACACTTGACATTGCATCACTTGATGTTCAACAATAAGAACATCAGTGGTACGTTATCGAGTCATTCACAGATCTTAGCAATCTGTCGAGAACATTTATGAGAAGTTCACATCTATGATCCTCAGTGATTGAATGGAAACTCCTGCCAGGGTCAACATCAAACAGCCCTGACAGCAGGTCACTTCGGTAACTCCCCGTGGATTACGCTTAGTGTGTCTCAAATGGTCTACAGTCGTGAGGTGATGCTTTGGTGTACCTCAGCGACTCATCTAAACTGTAGGTGTACTTCGGTACATCGCGTTATCTCACTTATGGGACTCCAGTTCAGGAACGGCCTTTGTGAGAATTAGAGTTGTGTTTTCACACTATGTTGTTAACACTCTCGAAGTTCAAACTTGTAAGTGCCGGAATCCGCTTATTACTAACCGTTTGAATGTTTTCTTCTTATGGAAGCTCTGGAGCGGAATGATCGTGCAGATTCTTCTCATGCTCACGCCAACATCATCACTAATGGAAGTTCTATCTTAATGCAACACAAAAGTCAGAATGATTCTTCGCCAAATCAAAGAATCTACAAAGTTAAAGACTTAAAGAACTTCATCAATACTGAAATCCAACGTCAAAGAGCGTGTGAGTATGTTGAAGAATGACGTGGAGACACTGTTGCAGCGAAGTAGACCTGAGGCAGACTTGATGCAGATAACAACAACATACTATCACTATCATCACAAAGAACAATGATCAAAGAACAAAGTTAATGATTACGTCAAAGCAAAACTGTTTAAAGAAAACAATTTCTCTACACTGGGGAGATTGTTCAAATCAAGGTAATTCTTCTCATAAGAAAGAAGAATGTCAGAAGACGTCAAAGCTACTATTACATCAACGCCTTCACCGTTCATATTCATTCATCACTAACACTTAGGGGGAGATTGTTGGAATCACTCCTAAACCTTAATCAAGTGTTAGTAAATCATATGTAATAGTTAGCTTAATTATGGCCTTTATGTTTGTTATTAGTGATGAGTGTCTAAATACTCATCATTTTTGTACCATTTAAACTGCAAAAACATCTGAAAACACTCAGAAATGCATCAAAATGATAAAAATATCACAAATAAGTGTTTTATATGTTTTAAATGCAAAAATATCAAAATCTGGTGAAAAACGTATAAAGTTTGCATAATTGGCAGTTTTAGTCCCCCAAGTTTCAAAAGTTGTCAAAAACAGTCCCTGGTAAATCTAAATAAAGAAAAATGTTATTCAAGGTCCCTGAAATATTCTAATTTGTCAAAAATGGTCCTTGAATAAATCTTTTGTTAAATGGCAGAAAAGGTCCCTGAACTTTTGAAATTGTCAAGTTTGGTCCCTGGAAAATTGAAAATGTCAAAACTAGTCCTTGTACTATTGGAACTTGTTAGTTTTGGTCCTTGTAACATCTTTGGAGAAATTACAGAAATGGTCCTTCAAGAAATCAGATTTGCAATACAAGTCCTTGTCATTTATACAAACCTTACCTTGTCAAAATACCTTTTGACCCCCTGCCTTTAAACCATTTTGACCCCCCTTTCCTTTTGGACCCCTGGTCAACAAAACCAGTCAAACTACTCTTTCCCTCCCACACTGGTTTCCTTCCCCCACTTGCCTGCTCCTCTGCATACCTTCTCCCAACACCATCCCATCACCTTATCCCAACACCTCTCATCCCTCCTCATCATCACACCTATCCACCCCCTAGTGCTAGTTCAAAGTCAACAGAAGTCAAATTAGGCTTTCCCGCCAAAAACTAATCAAAAGGCAAATATAGTCTCTGCTCAACCACTGGTCAAATGGAGAGGTGGGAAGTGCTCAGAAACACGTGGCAAATTATGGCCTTTATGTTAGTAAATCATATGTAATAGTTAGCTTAATTATGGCCTTTATGTTTGTTATTAGTGATGAGTGTCTAAATACTCATCATTTTTGTACCATTTAAACTGCAAAAACATCTGAAAACACTCAGAAATGCATCAAAATGATAAAAATATCACAAATAAGTGTTTTATATGTTTTAAATGCAAAAATATCAAAATCTGGTGAAAAACGTATAAAGTTTGCATAATTGGCAGTTTTAGTCCCCCAAGTTTCAAAAGTTGTCAAAAACAGTCCCTGGTAAATCTAAATAAAGAAAAATGTTATTCAAGGTCCCTGAAATATTCTAATTTGTCAAAAATGGTCCTTGAATAAATCTTTTGTTAAATGGCAGAAAAGGTCCCTGAACTTTTGAAATTGTCAAGTTTGGTCCCTGGAAAATTGAAAATGTCAAAACTAGTCCTTGTACTATTGGAACTTGTTAGTTTTGGTCCTTGTAACATCTTTGGAGAAATTACAGAAATGGTCCTTCAAGAAATCAGATTTGCAATACAAGTCCTTGTCATTTATACAAACCTTACCTTGTCAAAATACCTTTTGACCCCCTGCCTTTAAACCATTTTGACCCCCCTTTCCTTTTGGACCCCTGGTCAACAAAACCAGTCAAACTACTCTTTCCCTCCCACACTGGTTTCCTTCCCCCACTTGCCTGCTCCTCTGCATACCTTCTCCCAACACCATCCCATCACCTTATCCCAACACCTCTCATCCCTCCTCATCATCACACCTATCCACCCCTAGTGCTAGTTCAAAGTCAACAGAAGTCAAATTAGGCTTTCCCGCCAAAAACTAATCAAAAGGCAAATATAGTCTCTGCTCAACCACTGGTCAAATGGAGAGGTGGGAAGTGCTCAGAAACACGTGGCAAGACTCTGTGAGTATAAAAGAGAGAAGAGGAAGCAAGAGATAGGCAGTAGTTAGTTTTAAAATTCCTTTGTATGTCGTTTTTTTTGTAGTTAGTTTAATTAATGTTTTAAGATGTAATTTTAAGCTTCAGTGTAATAAACATATGCCACTTAATCATTATAAACTCATTTCAAGTACTAATTTAAGGTTTCACTTATATTTCAAAATTTCAAGTTACTGTTGCAATTTTCAGTTTCATTTTCTTAGTTACAAGCTTCTATTAGCTTCTTTGAAAGTTCAAACATGTTTATTCAAGCTTATTAAAGCTTTTGATAAGCTTTGGAAGCAGTTTCAAGTATTTTCACTTGTGGTCAACAAAAGTCAACAGTGAAGAGAAAATGGGTCAAACAGGTTTGGAATTGGAAATGTGGTTGGTTCAGAGCTGGAATTGGGTGGATTTGTAATGAGTTGGGTTGTTTAGATTAGGTAGTGTTCTTGGTTTCACTGTTTTCAAGCCATTGTGGCTATGGACACTTGTAAGTGTTTTTCAATTCATAGCATAATCTGTTTATGTGGTTACAATTAGTTAAAATCTTTCCATTAAGGTGTATTTAGGTTAATTAGACTTAGTTTGATTGTTAATGTTTGTTGAATCAGTAGTTAGCTTTGATTTAGATTGCAAGTCAGTCCATACAAGGGTGTTTGGTTCAATTGGTTTAACTGTCATTTAAGTCTATGCAGTGGTAGATTTTTGTTGGTTCAAGTTTATTTAGCATAAGTGAACTCATCTGAGTCAAAATATTGTGCCTGCAAACATTGAAAGTCAAAATCTTGGTTAATCTGTCTCACTGCCTCACTGATGTGATTTTTATTAGCAAAAGTCTTATTTTGTGTTTATAAGTCATTAACAGTGCTTGCATTATGTTCATTACACCTTATTACATCAATATAAGTCATAAAATTGGATTCAAAGTTCATTTTGGTCAATGTTCATAACTGTGTCAAAAGTCAAAGTCTAGAAAACCTGTTTTGGGGCCAACTGCAAGGATTTTTCATGAGCTCATCTTTGAGCCACATGAAGTGAAACTTGGCATTTTGAAAACTTCAGCTGGTGCCCTTTCTTATCACCATTTTTGTAAAATTTTTCAATTTTCTTTATAAGCTCTAAACAGCTTATCTTTTAGGACCTTTTTGCCCTGCTCCAAATGCTCAGTTTAAACTGAGCTTTTCTCAGTTTTGTGCAGGCTTGCACAAGGCTCATAAGAGCTTCCCTTGGTCTGGTCTTTGGCTCATATACTCTTGACCAGGTCTAGTTGAGGTCTCATTACTTGCTTTCTAGTTTCTAGCTTATTTAAGTGCTTATATTGTGGCTGCAAGTAGCTACCCAAACTGTTGTTGCACTTGAAACTCTAATAATCCAAATCTTTGTAGCTTGTGATCCAGTGGTTAAAAACAAGTAGGAATTATTGCATTTTAGTTATTTTAGCAGTTTATAACTTTTGTAAACAGTTGGTGGTTTGTTTTGCTCATTTGGCTTATTAAAGTGCTTATTTATAAGCACTTGCTATAGCAGTTTCATCTTCTTGCAAACAAGCACCTGTTTTTCCATTTTTTCTAGCTTCCTTATATAATTTTAGAGTTTTCCTGAAATTTTCAGATTTTTCTAAGTTGATTTGCTATTTTTCGTTATTTAAATTAGTTTTTAAGCATTTTTAATTAGCTTTAAATACAAAAAATTAAGAAAAGCTTCAAAAAAATAATTTTTCATTTTTCTTAGGTTTAGATAAATATAAAAAGTAAAAAAAGTAATTTTCCAGATTTTTCATAGTTTATTTTGCAATTTTTAGTAATTTAAATAGTTTTTAATAGTTTAAAATTCATAAAAAATAGAAAAATAATCAGAAAAATATAAAAATAGTTTTGAAAATTCTCTTTAGATATTTTAGATTTTTCCAAGTCATAATTTTATTTTTCTAGCTTAATTTCCTATTTTCTTGTAATTTAGGTTATTATTAATTAGTTAAAAATAGTTTTTAATTAATAATAATTAGATAAATAGTTATAAAAATAATTTTCTTTTTCTTAATATTTTCTTTTATCATTAGGATTGTAAAAATGTATTTTTCATATTTTTAGGATTTATATTGTATAAGTTTCACATTTTTATTTGTACGTCACGTAGTTTTTAATTCAGTTTTATAAAAACAAAAAGAACAAAAACATCATTTTAAAAATAGTGATAGCGTTTATTTAATATTTTTTATCTTTTTAACTTTCTTTAATTTGCATTTAAGCCACTGTAGTTTATGGGCTTTCTCTTTAGGTATAGATCAATCACTATCCTTTCCCGTTCAAATCCTCTCGATCACTACACGTTTGGCTATTCTCGCACAGCTCGTTGGGACTTAACGACCCGGGGAAACACTATACTCTCCTGATCTTCATTGAGTTCGTGCTTAAACTGTTTTAAGTTTGTTACGGTCGGCCATTCACAAGTGGCAGGCTTGAGTGATAAAACTTGACGGTTTTGCACGGATCAAATTTTGGCGCCGCTGCCGGGGAGCAGTGCTAATAGTCTTACGTTTAGCAGATTAGTGATTTGACATCACTCCTTGTTTATATCATCTATAAAATCAAAAACCCAAAAAGATTTTCATTCTTTGTTTCTACATCATGTTTTTCAAAAATACCAAAAATATTCCTCTTTACCCTCTTACCCTTTTGATTCTTCATTTCTTACCCTCTGTAAACATTTGATTCTTTCTATGTCTTATCCTCACCCTCTTGGATGTCAATGGTGTGGTGGTCCTTATAATGGTGGCAATTGCCCCAGTTGTAGCATGGTGGAATCAGGAAACGGGTCTGTCTATAACCAGGATCCCTATTCCTACCATAACACAACTGATTTATTCCATCAGCTACCACACTGTGAGACTCAGCAGTTTTACTGTTGTGAGTACTGTGGTGGTTCACACTACAGTTCTGATTGTCAATCGGGAAACACGCTTGTCTATGAGCAGGTTCCTGATAAAAATTATGACTACAACACATATGACTCACAGCCACATCAGTTTTACTGTTGTGAATATTGTGGAGGTCCTCACTCTAGCTCTGATTGTCAAACAAGGAATCCATTTCCTTGTAACAATTACGACTCTTCATATCATGACCAACCTCTACAGTACCAAGTGAATCAGGCACCACCTCAGCCTGAGCCACTTCCTCAAAATCTTCTACTTGATCTTTTGGATTTAGTGAAAGATTTGAAGGAATGTAAACATCCCCAAGATAATCCAAATCAGAAATCCATGGAAGTTTTGTTAGCTGAAGAACGGACTGCTAAATTAGATTCCCAGATTGCCTTTGAAAAATCTATTAGGGAATCAATTGCAAAAGAAAAAGCAGCCAAATCTAGCTCTCGATTCCGTTTCATTCCTGATGACGATGATGATGAAGTTACCCTTGATATTAGTCAACTTTGTACAGATTCATCAAGTTCATCAGTTGAAATTCCTTCCATGAAAAATCAGGGAGAAAAGACTATGATGGAATTACTAGCAGAAGAACAAATGGAAAGTATAAAACATATGTATGCTAGTCCTTCTAAACTCCCTCAGTCTGTTGTTATCACACCTGATATTCCCACTCACTCTCTGAACATGGGGGATGAGCATCTTGACACTGTTCCTGAAAAGGAATCGGACGAATTCATAAAGTCTAGTGTTGAGAACCTTGTCCCAATCCCGAGAGAGTCACAGGGAACTTTTGACCATATGTGTGATATCCCTTTTCCTCTTGAGTGTTCAAAAGATCATTTTGAAACTTTCTCCGATGTTAGCGACGATTGTGCTTCTTATGAAGACATTGAGTATGTTGAGGCATCACTCCCACAGTCTGATCCTCTTCTTGAGGAGTTCACCGGTGAACTCACTCACATCAGTCCACTTTCATCAGAAAGTGACGATGATCTCTTTGATTTCGAAGCCGATCTTGGAGAAACTAGAAATCTCCTATATAATGATCATCCACTCATTTCTTGTCCCATTTCCGACTCTTCCATTCCTTCTCTCACTCCGGATGAGGAAGATGATAACTTTTGGAAGGAGGTCGATGCTTTTCTTAGTGATGAGTCAATTCCAACAGGAATTGACAATACTTACTTTGATTCGGAGGGAGACATCCTCTTTCTTGAAAATCTGTTGATTGAAGAACCGTTTCCAGCTCTCCCTCCCGGAAATTTTGTTGCCAATCACCATACAAGCTTCAAATTTAAGCTTAAAAATGTCAAAAATGGTGATTTGCTCCTCACTAATGAAGAATGGGATTGCATTGTGATGCACATCTTTATTCCATTTTTCACAAATGGTGTGGTTTCTCGTTCCCTTTTCTCCTTCAGGAATGATGACACTATTTTTGATCCCGGCATTTTCATTTATCATTTTTTGAGCCGGTTCTATGTATATCTCGTCGGTGTGGAACTTTCACGTACTTCAATGTTTATCCAAACATCTTGAATGAAAGTCCGATGGAGATTGTCTCTTCCACTTACTTCCCCATGAACAAATTAATTCGGGGTCGAGTCAAGCTAGCGACTCGGTAATCAAAAACAGTAGTTAAACATGGGTTTTCACCCGTGTGTACCACCCTAGTGTGGGGGAGATACCCACATGTTGTATATAGATCTAAAAAAATGAATGAAAATTGTAAATATTAAAAAAAAAAAAAAAAAAAAAAAAAAAAAAAAAAAAAAACAATTGTTGTGTTTCTACACTTAGCTAGTAATATTATCTTTTTACGTTCTAAGTTTCGGCATTACAGCCGGTACTTTGAATATTGAGGACAATATTCATTTCTAAGTGTGGGGGGGAAATTCTGGCGAATTTTGATCGTAAAATGTACCCTTTTAGTCCCTTTTTCCCCCAAAATGGCCAAATTTTAAATTTTTTTTTAGTGGAAGTACTATGTACTAAACACAACAAATGGTAATCAGTCCACCATGTCTAACCCACATAAGGATTGGCTAATCCAGGAGCAAACGGCTCTTGGTAAAGATATCTCAAATCCGTTGACGGCTTGCAATTTGCCTAAAATTGTATGGTATTCAGCTCACCATATCCTTAAAAGTGAAGAGTTGGCTAGCCCGCAAGTTTATGGCTTGTGGTAAAGGCAGTGGAAAATCCATAATTGGTAATCAGCTCACCAAAGATAATATTGATAATTTATCTAAGAGTTGGCTAGTCCAGAAGCAAACGGCTTCTGGTAAAGACAAATCAAATCCGTTGAAAGCTGATGATTTGCTCAAAATCATTTGGTTATCGGTGTACCAAGGTTCTTACTTGAACTGAAACATTTGGCTACTCCAGAAGTAATGGCTTTTGGTAAAGAGATGAAATCCATTAATTTTTCTTAAAACATTGCTAGGGACTAGCAATATCTTAGTGTGGGGGATTGATGAGTGTCTAAATACTCATCATTTTTGTACCATTTAAACTGCAAAAACATCTGAAAACACTCAGAAATGCATCAAAATGATAAAAATATCACAAATAAGTGTTTTATATGTTTTAAATGCAAAAATATCAAAATCTGGTGAAAAACGTATAAAGTTTGCATAATTGGCAGTTTTAGTCCCCCAAGTTTCAAAAGTTGTCAAAAACAGTCCCTGGTAAATCTAAATAAAGAAAAATGTTATTCAAGGTCCCTGAAATATTCTAATTTGTCAAAAATGGTCCTTGAATAAATCTTTTGTTAAATGGCAGAAAAGGTCCCTGAACTTTTGAAATTGTCAAGTTTGGTCCCTGGAAAATTGAAAATGTCAAAACTAGTCCTTGTACTATTGGAACTTGTTAGTTTTGGTCCTTGTAACATCTTTGGAGAAATTACAGAAATGGTCCTTCAAGAAATCAGATTTGCAATACAAGTCCTTGTCATTTATACAAACCTTACCTTGTCAAAATACCTTTTGACCCCCTGCCTTTAAACCATTTTGACCCCCCTTTCCTTTTGGACCCCTGGTCAACAAAACCAGTCAAACTACTCTTTCCCTCCCACACTGGTTTCCTTCCCCCACTTGCCTGCTCCTCTGCATACCTTCTCCCAACACCATCCCATCACCTTATCCCAACACCTCTCATCCCTCCTCATCATCACACCTATCCACCCCCTAGTGCTAGTTCAAAGTCAACAGAAGTCAAATTAGGCTTTCCCGCCAAAAACTAATCAAAAGGCAAATATAGTCTCTGCTCAACCATTGGTCAAATGGAGAGGTGGGAAGTGCTCAGAAACACGTGGCAAGACTCTGTGAGTATAAAAGAGAGAAGAGGAAGCAAGAGATAGGCAGTAGTTAGTTTTAAAATTCCTTTGTATGTCGTTTTTTATGTAGTTAGTTTAATTAATGTTTTAAGATGTAATTTTAAGCTTCAGTGTAATAAACATATGCCACTTAATCATTATAAACTCATTTCAAGTACTAATTTAAGGTTTCACTTATATTTCAAAATTTCAAGTTACTGTTGCAATTTTCAGTTTCATTTTCTTAGTTACAAGCTTCTATTAGCTTCTTTGAAAGTTCAAACATGTTTATTCAAGCTTATTAAAGCTTTTGATAAGCTTTGGAAGCAGTTTCAAGTATTTTCACTTGTGGTCAACAAAAGTCAACAGTGAAGAGAAAATGGGTCAAACAGGTTTGGAATTGGAAATGTGGTTGGTTCAGAGCTGGAATTGGGTGGATTTGTAATGAGTTGGGTTGTTTAGATTAGGTAGTGTTCTTGGTTTCACTGTTTTCAAGCCATTGTGGCTATGGACACTTGTAAGTGTTTTTCAATTCATAGCATAATCTGTTTATGTGGTTACAATTAGTTAAAATCTTTCCATTAAGGTGTATTTAGGTTAATTAGACTTAGTTTGATTGTTAATGTTTGTTGAATCAGTAGTTAGCTTTGATTTAGATTGCAAGTCAGTCCATAAAAGGGTGTTTGGATCAATTGGTTTAACTGTCATTTAAGTCTATGCAGTGGTAGATTTTTGTTGGTTCAAGTTTATTTAGCATAAGTGAACTCATTTGAGTCAAAATATTGTGCCTGCAAACATTGAAAGTCAAAATCTTGGTTAATCTGTCTCACTGCCTCACTGATGTGATTTTTGATTAGCAAAAGTCTTATTTTGTGTTTATAAGTCATTAACAGTGCTTGCATTATGTTCATTACACCTTATTACATCAATATAAGTCATAAAATTGGATTCAAAGTTCATTTTGGTCAATGTTCATAACTGTGTCAAAAGTCAAAGTCTAGAAAACCTGTTTTGGGGCCAACTGCAAGGATTTTTCATGAGCTCATCTTTGAGCCACATGAAGTGAAACTTGGCATTTTGAAAACTTCAGCTAGTGCCCTTTCTTATCACCATTTTTGTAAAATTTTGCAATTTTCTTTATAAGCTCTAAACAGCTTATCTTTTAGGACCTTTTTGCCCTGCTCCAAATGCTCAGTTTAAACTGAGCTTTTCTCAGTTTTGTGCAGGCTTGCACAAGGCTCATAAGAGCTTCCCTTGGTCTGGTCTTTGGCTCATATACTCTTGACCAGGTCTAGTTGAGGTCTCATTACTTGCTTTCTAGTTTCTAGCTTATTTAAGTGCTTATATTGTGGCTGCAAGTAGCTACCCAAACTGTTGTTGCACTTGAAACTCTAATAATCCAAATCTTTGTAGCTTGTGATCCAGTGGTTAAAAACAAGTAGGAATTGTTGCATTTTCGTTATTTTAGCAGTTTATAACTTTTGTAAATAGTTGGTGGTTTGTTTTGCTCATTTGGCTTATTAAAGTGCTTATTTATAAGCACTTGCTATAGCAGTTTCATCTTCTTGCAAACAAGCACCTGTTTTTCCATTTTTCCTAGCTTCCTTATATAATTTTAGAGTTTTCCTGAAATTTTCAGATTTTTCTAAGTTGATTTGCTATTTTTCTTTATTTATATTAGTTTTTAAGCATTTTTAATTAGCTTTAAATACAAAAAATTAAGAAAAGCTTCAAAAAATAATTTTTCATTTTTCTTAGGTTTAGATAAATATAAAAAGTAAAAAAAGTAATTTTCCAGATTTTTCATAGTTTATTTTGCAATTTTTAGTAATTTAAATAGTTTTTAATAGTTTAAAATTCATAAAAAATAGAAAAATAATCAGAAAAATATAAAAATAGTTTTGAAAATTCTCTTTAGATATTTTAGATTTTTCCAAGTCATAATTTTATTTTTCTAGCTTTATTTCCTATTTTCTTGTAATTTAGGTTATTATTAATTAGTTAAAAATAGTTTTTAATTTATAATAATTAGATAAATAGTTATAAAAATAATTTTCTTTTTCTTAATATTTTCTTTTATCATTAGGATTGTAAAAATGTATTTTTCATATTTTTAGGATTTATATTGTATAAGTTTCACATTTTTATTTGTACGTCACGTAGTTTTTAATTCAGTTTTATAAAAACAAAAAGAACAAAAACATCATTTTAAAAATAGTGATAGCGTTTATTTAATATTTTTTATCTTTTTAACTTTCTTTAATTTGCATTTAAGCCACTGTAGTTTATGGGCTTTCTCTTTAGGTATAGATCAATCACTATCCTTTCCCGTTCAAATCCTCTCGATCACTACACGTTTGGCTATTCTCGCACAGCTCGTTGGGACTTAACGACCCGGGGAAACACTATACTCTCCTGATCTTCATTGAGTTCGTGCTTAAACTGTTTTAAGTTTGTTACGGTCGGCCATTCACAAGTGGCAGGCTTGAGTGATAAAACTTGACGGTTTTGCACGGATCAATTAGCCTTAAGCTTATGTAGAAGGCCCATGAGCTTAGGCCCAAGCCCATAGGAGAAAGGATGGGAACTAGGAGTGTTGCCCTAGCTTCTCTCCTATAAATACTCTTGTATAACCCTCACTTGAGGGTTGGTTGTTCAATTTATTTCTTTCACACATATCCTACGCATAACCGGTCAAGTATTACGTGTGTGTGTGTTTGGTTTATTGTTCAATCGCCTTTATCTCTTTCTATTAAGCTTGTGTTGTAAAACTAGTGACCTAACAACGATAAAAAGAACCTAAAAAGTAACCACTCAAAGATGACCTAGTAGCAAAAATGTTTGTGACTATCATATTAAAATATGTGAAGTTTCAAGTTATGTTTTAGTCTTGATTTTTACGTGGCAACAACCTTGGAGCATGCAATGCAGCCATATTTTGTACCAATACATTATATGAGCCAAGTCTTAAATACTCTTGATGAAATTATTGATAAGTTGTTTCAGAACATGAAGTTCGTGCGTGGCGTTTGGGGAACGGTTTCTGTTTTGAAGTTAGCATATTTGTATTAACGTGGCATCCAGTGGTTATGTGTAGTTTTAGTTATGGGCTTATACCAATTTGTGTCATACTCTAATTCGTATGTATGCATCTATATATTGTCTACATTGTGAAGATACATACATACAAATTAGAGTAGGAAATAAATTGGGCTAAGCCCATAAATAAAACTACTCATAACCACGGGAATGCCACGTTAATAATTTGTTGAGATATACTATTTATTTCTTTTCATTTCGTTTTAATTCTACTGGCAATACCTTAAGGCATCAACCATTAGTCTAAGGTGATGCAGTATTTCATAAATTTCATGGATTGTTTTGTGTCTGATATGGATGATAGTTGCTTGGCTATGATGATCTGGTTACCCAATGTGTCTTAATTTTGGCATGTCAAATACTAGAAGGCATAAAATGCAACCGTGTTTTGTAGCCAACACAATTTTTAAGCCCAGGCGTAAATTTTTTGTCTCTAATAACTTAAGCATTGTTCATTTTTCTATTTAGGCTATCCATGATACGCCAAATAGACATATTAGTTTTGGATTAAGAGGAGTGGAAGAAATCGATGTAAAAGTTCTTTGTGGTGCTTGCATGAAGAAGCTTTGTCAGGAATTCATTATCCGGGCTTCTTCATGGCGGAAAACCTTCGTACATGCTCAATATAAAATTTTCGTATCGATTTCTTCCATCTTCCTTACCTCAATGTTAACATGCCCATTTTACATATCGTGCGTATTCTAAATAGAAAATGAACAATGTCTTTGGTGACATGTCGGCTGGGATGAGTAACTTAATTACGACATATTTACATACAAAATACAACACGAAAGTTAGGCATCATCCATCTGACGCTGAGATATGGAAAGTCTTGAAGAACATCTTGGTAAACATAGTTTTTTAAATTTCAATTTTTGGGCGTATTTTCATGTTTAGAGCTAAAACAACAATATATCATAGGGTGGCATCTCCAAATATTTATTTTGACTATTTATGATTTAAAGCTTGAAATTAGCGATTTACGCCTTTGTATGTGTAATCATGTTGCACACTTTCTGATAGAAACATCGGAGAATTTGGAAATGCATGATTCAGCGAGGATTGCACTGTTTAGGTTGATCGAGCTTACATGCTCTAAGCATCTATTCCGATTATATCAGCAGCAAGTCAGCAAGAGTTGAAGCCAAGAAGAAATGGACACGATTTTGTGTGACTTTATATGTATCTTACTTGCAATAATTGAAACCAAGAAGAAACAAAGACGGTTTTGTTTAAATTTATGCGTATCTTATATATAGAAAAAATAATAGTAGTTTCCTTATCTTCAGCTTTATGTGTAAATTGAAAAACCCCTTACCAAATTTGACCAAAATTTTTGCGCAAACGGAACATTAAAACTAACATTTTGTTACTCTTTAAGGGCTCTTTTATACTTATGCTACAAACCAGCCCCTTAAAGTACCAACAACAATATTTTAGCCCCTTCTGGACTCGAACACATAAGTTGATAGTAATCTGAAAGTTAGAGCAGAAACGAAATCAATTATAAGCCATATGCTTTATCCAATTTAAAAAACTACTGTTCTTTAGCCCATAAAATCAAGATCCAAACACTCCTTTATCATGAGTTGTTCCATTTTCACATATCTCCTTCATCTAACTACTCCAACCATTTTTCTTATAGCCATCTGTAACTCCAAATCAAGAAATATTAATCAAGACATTCACTACAAACTCATCCCAATCCATTCCTTTATATGTGATTGTGACAAATCGTTATTTCAGGTCATTTCTCAAACTTTGAAAATATTAGTATTCATGGTTATTATTCATCATTTCATAAATTAGGTTTACGAGTATCAAATTCGCGTAACCGTGACGGTTTAGCTGCGTATTCATGGAACATCATAGAGAACATTTCATATAGACTAGAGTTAGTTTACATATCATCAATAACATCATTTCCATATTAGTTCATGCATGGGTTTGCATATTTCATTAACGTATATTTATATATTAAATAAACGCTATCGCACTATCATTTATTTTGATCAATTGATCTGACACTTCCGACAAATTGTCCTAATATATTTTTATACTCATTTTAATGCTATAAAAATTATATTATTAGTTTACTCGATGTTTTGAATTTATTTAGTACGTATATTGTTAGATATATAATAATAATAATAATAATAAAAATAATGATAATAATAATAATAATAAAAGATTTATTGAATGTTCGATTATAATGTATAAAAAAAATGTAAGCATGTAGGTACCACATTGTATCATTAATAAAATAAATACTAAATAGCTTAATTTATTTCCTTGAAAATATGTAGCTTACTGTTGTGCATGAATATATGTTTTGACCAAAGTGCCTTTACTTCATTTCATTAGTATATTATCTATGTTATATGATAAGTTTACAATAAAATGTTACTTGAGTCATTCAATAAAATGGCTACGTATGTTATGTAATATATAGTCAAACAAAAACAAAGCTACTATTTTTAAGAATTAAGTTTTCTTATATTAGATTTTATGAGTAATCATGTAGTGGATAATAACAATGACATAGCCAAGTTGTTAAGTTATTACTCACCATTTCTAACCCCTATGTCCAACTAAAATCAAGCCACGTACATCAATTTTGTCAAGGTTGGCAACAAATCTTTGTAAGCACATGACTAAGCATTTTTCATAGTATAAATATGTAAAAAAAAAAATTATACTTCACGCAAAAAAAGAAAAGAAAAAGGGAGAACGCATGGAATAAGAAAAAAGAGGTTTAGAGACCAAGTAAAAGACACTAGTATACTTCAAGAAAATAAAAGGAAAGGTAGTTATGGTACAAATAATTGGCGTGTGACTCCCTGATCATATTACTTGGAATACAGAGAAGTAACATAAATCTAGTATAAAGTTCGAGCATGGTTGAAAGTTGATAACTATTATTAACAAGGTGAGTTTTTATAGTCCCGTTTTTCAAGTTTATATTTCATTTCAAACCTACGGGGGAGAATACATTGCACATCATTTTATTACGAGCCCAAATATATCAAATTCATTTACATTGCTTAAGTTACCGCATTGGCATATTAATGTCCACATTCCTGTATCATGAACCGTTAATTACGGAGTAAGCGAGAGTGAGTGAATAGATCTATTGAGGGTGACTCCTCCATCCGGGTTGGTGGTTCCAAGTAGTCAAACGGATGCATTTCATTTAATATCAGAATGAGAGTTGTTTGGAAAACACTCTGTTGGGGCGAACATCATAATCAGTCTAGCTTCGGTGTCATGAGCTTATAGCAATTGTATCATTTTTATGTGGCATTTTTGTCACACATAACTTATATTTGTGGTAGCCGTATAAAATATTTACATAAACCTATGAATCTCACCAACATTATTGTTGACCGTTTTAGCAATGTATTTTCAGGTATGTAAGGCATATACTTCATGGCACGCATGAGGACCTTATCATAGAGTCGCGATGACGACGCGTCTCACTTGTATATTATTGCACTTAAATACATCGTTTGGCTTGTAACAAACTTATTTCCGCAAATGTTGTCTATCTTTTGGGACCTATCTTTTGTAAACTCCGAATGTTTTAATATATCAAACGATGTGCTTTTAAAACGACACTTTACGTCGTTCAATATAACTGTAACTGTGATGCTATGACAGACACACCCTAGGTACTCCATTCCGCTGCAAAGCAGGTATTTGGGGGTGTGACAGATTGGCATCAGAGCAAAGTTTATAGAGTACTAGGTTGCATCATTGACCCTAGACTATAACTACATTATCATAGCATCTCATCATTTCATCATAAGTGCATATACACTATACATGCGGATTCATACGCACATTATGCGGGTTATTTACTTTCATTTCACATTGATTGTCACAGAGATGTCTTCAGATACCCATCCCATCATCATTTCTTCAGACTCTGACATGGAGGATGTCTTGTCATCTCCTATTATAGACTCTGACATGGATGATGTCTCGCCACTCCCTACTGTAGCCTTAACACCAGTTCGCTCTACACCAGACACACCACTCATATTATTCGATACTGAGACTGAACCCTTTGAGGAGGGCGACGTCGCACCTACACCACCACCAACATCAGCTAGTCCTATTTACCGCCCGATTCATCATACTCCAGTTTTACCTCTCAGGCGCCGCGAGATAGCGCGGAAGAGGGTTATATTTCATCCACCATCACCACCTTCATCATCATCATATTCTAATTCACCACTAGGATCGCCATTATCATCATCCTCATCTTCATCATCATCTGAAGCACCACCAACACCATCACATCTCAGAGATCCTACACCCATATCTGACTTGCCGCTCAAGAAGCGTGCACGACTTGACACACCATTACCTCCTACTACTGAGACTAAAGAGACTGCACCACCTGCTAGATTTAAGGTCGGTGAGAGTTCCAGGGTTGTTGCTGCTAGACAGCCTACTACTATCACACTAGAGACACGACTAGATCATCAACAGGAGCAGATTGACAGAGCTTTAGGGCAGTTAGAGGAGATTTCTTTGAGTCGCGTTGAGGCGATAGAGGATGAGATAGAGGGTTTGGTTTTAGGTAGGGTTTCCATTGATGTTTCTTATCAGGGGTTGGAGACCAGACAACGAGTAAACCACGAGCACATTACAGAGTTGAGGGAGGAGATGCCAGAGTTGTTTGATAGAGCCCAGATATCACAGGATGAGCAGCAACGACATGCACATGAGTTAGCATCAGCACATGTGAGTATTGCTACTTGGGATAGCAGGGATGCTGCTACTCTGCTTCAGATTAGTGACCTGACGGATATGGTTGTCAGTTTGACTGCATAGGTCCGAGAGCTTCAGAGTCGATCAGGCGGAGCACCAGGAGATGCCTAGACTAGACTTATATCATGTTAGCTTTTACCACTACTATCTTATTCACAAGGTGTGTGAGATAGTTTAAAGAACTTGTAATCTTTTGGTTATTGTATAAACAAATGTATCAAGTGTTGACTCTACTATGTGGGAATGGTTGTGCTATCTATGATATCGGTCCATGTAGGCCGAAATTTTCATGTATTATATTCACGTGTATTGTGATTATATTTATGATATTTCGTGGTTGTTCCGTTGTGATTTAATTTATTTATGCATGTTGTGGTTGTGGATATTTGTGTGTAATGTTTGTTTCTACTTATGAGTTCTCATTATTGTTACATCTTATGATTTTGAAGAGTTATGGCGCCAAAGAAAGCTGCACCAGCTATGACACAAGCTGCTATCCAAAAGTATGTAGAGGATAGTATAGCCGAGGCACTAAGGAAAGAACGAGCGACGGTAGCTGCGGCTGTTGCTGAAGCTGCCAGACTTGTTAATGCTGCTGAGGCTGCGGCTACTGCTGAAGCTGCCAGACTTGCTACTGCTGCAGGGGCTGCAGGAGGGTCTGGATTTCGAAATTATACATAAAAGGACTTTAAGAGCGGTAATCCCTCAAAGTTCAAAGGCACAGAAGGAGCCACTGCTATGATCCGTTGGTTTGAGAAGATAGAGTCTGTATTTCTTCTATGCAATTGCCCAGATGACTGCAAGGTGAAGTTCGCCACTAGTACACTCTTAGATGAGGCAATGTCATGGTGGAATTCTTATGCACAGCCTATTGGTATGGAAAATGCTTACAAGCTCACGTGGGATCAATTCAAGAGGCTGTTGACTAAGAAGTATTGTCCACGCACAGAGGTGAAGAAACTAGAAACAGAATTTTATGAGTTAGTGACTATTGGTTATGACATCGAGACCTACATCAGAAGGTTTCAAGAGTTGGCTGCTCTATGTCCATCGATGGTTTCGGACCATGAGAAACTACTGGAAAATTTCATTGGAGGACTTCCACAAAGTATTCAAGGAGATGTAATTTCTTTCGATCCACAAACAATTGAGGAATCTATCAGGATATCTCAAAAACTCATGGCTCAAGTTGTGAAGAGGGGAAACATTAGCAACAACAAACGCAACAACAATAACAACAATCGCACCAACTACAATAACAACCAAAACAACTACACAAACTATAACAATAACAACAACAACAAGAGAAAGTGGAACAACAATCGAGGTGGCAATGTTACTCAGCAACCACCAAAGAGACAAGAAGTTACTAAGGCCTATGCTGCAGGCCCAAAGGAAAGGGAAGGTTACACAGGTAATTTACCTAAGTGCGAAAGGTGTCAAAGTCATCAAAATCCCGGTTGTTGCCCTACTCCATGTGGAAACTGTAAGAAGGTGGGTCACCATACCAAAGAATGCAAGTTTCCAACTATGATGGAAAATCAGAAACCTCAAGTGACATGTTTTGGATGTGGAGAGAGGGGACACTACAAGGGGGATTGTCCAAAATGGAAGAATCAAGGGAACAGGAACCAATGTGGAATAGCACAAGGAAGAGCCTATGTTATGGGAGAAGGAGAAGCCAAGGAGGACCCGAATGTTGTCACGGGTACGTTCTTTATCAATAATCATTATGCATTAGTTTTATTTGATTCGGGAGCTGATAAAAGTTTTGTGTCCACTATATTTTCACCTTTACTCAATATCAAACTAACCACACTAGACACTTCTTACTACATTGAATTAGCTAACGGTAACTTAGTTGGCACCGACACCATTGTCCGTGGTTGCACTCTCAATTTCCTAAATCATCCATTCAATATAGACCTTATGCCGGTAGAACTTGGAAGTTTCGACGTCATTATCGGCATGGATTGGTTATCCAAGTATCGTGCAAGAATCATTTGTGATGAAAAAGTTGTTCATCTTCCTTACAACGGCGAAACCTTGATCATTCGTGGAGAACAAAGTGGAACTAGACTCAATATTATATCATGCATCAAAACTGAGAAGTACAAAAAGAAGGGTTGTTATGCTTTCTTAGCAAATATAGCAGAAAAGAAGTCGGAAGAAAGGCGACTTGAGGATATACCAATTGTTCGGGAATTTCCTCCCGAAGACTTACCAGGACTTCCGCCTACACGCCAAGTAGAATTTCAGATTGACTTAGTGCCAGGAGCTGCACCAGTTGCACGAGCACCTTACCGACTAGCACCATCAGAGATGCAGGAGTTGTCTAACCAGTTGCAAGAACTTTTAGACAAAGAATTCATTAGACCTAGTTCCTCGCCTTGGGGAGCACCGGTCTTGTTTGTGAAGAAAAAAGATGGATCTCATGAATAGGGTGTGCAAACCTGATCGGCTCCAAACGGTCAGGTTTTATCACACAAGCTAACCACTTGTGAATGGTCAACCGTAATAAAAGCCAGACAGCTCAGAAACAATGCAATTAAGATCAGGAGGAGTTTAGTGTTTCCCCAGGTCGTTAAGTCCCAACGAGCTGTGCGACTGAATAATCAAACGTATAGTGATCTGGTGATATTGAATGGGAAAAGGTTTGTGAATTTGGAATAATTATACCTAAAGAAAAAGTTTGTAAATTACAGGGGTTTAAATGCAAATTAAAGAAAATTAAAAAGATAAATTATATTAAATAAACGCTATCACTATTTTTAAAATGATGTTTTTGATTTTTCTTTTATAAATTTAAAAAATACGTAACGTACAAAAGAAAATGTGAAATTGAAACAGAATTAATCCTAAAAATATAAAAATGAAATTTTTACAAACCTAATGATAAGAGAAAATTTTGAGAAAAGGAAAATTATTTTTATGACTATTTATTTAATTATTATTAATTAAAAACTATTTTTACCTATTTGATTATACCCTAAAATATAAGAAAATATGAAATAAAGCTAGAAAAATGAAATTATGACTTAGAAAAATCTAAAATAACTAAAGAGAATTTTCAAAACTAATTTTGTATTTTTTTGATTATTTTTCTATTTTCTATGAATTAAAAACTAATTGAAACTACTTAAATTGCTAAAAATTACAAATTTAACTAAGAAAAATCTGGGAAAATTATTTTTTATCTTTTTATATTTATCTTAACCTAGGAAAAATGAAAACTTATTTTTTTGAAGCTTTTCTGATTTAATTGCAATAAAAGCTATATTAAAAGTCCTAAAAACTGATTTAAATGAGGAAAAATATCAAACAGTGCTGGAAAAATATGAAAAATTCAAGAAAAGTCTAATTTAATATTCTGATTCTATGAAAAATATAAAAACAATAGCTTATGTGTGAGAATATGAAGCTGCAGTGAAGAGTGCTTATAAATAAGCACTCAAAATAAGCTAGAGGTGCCAAATGAGCACCAAATTATCACAGAAGCTATAATATGCTAAAACTACTCAAAAGCAACTTATTACAACTAGCCTAAACCTCTAAAGTGCAAGCTAAACAGATTTGATGAATTAGAAACTCAAGTGCTAAACAGATTTTAGCTACTACTTTGTAGCTTGAAAATAAGCTACTCAAATAAGCTGAAACTCAAAACCAGATGTTGGAACCTAAAGTAGACCTGGCTAGATACTTAAAAACCAAAAATGAGCCTGAGATAAGCTCAAATGAGCTTTTGACAAGCTCTGCAAGAACTGTGCAGACTCGGTTAAAACTGAGTCAGTGCACAGGGCACTTTTGCCCTATTTGACAAGCTAATTTGAAGCTTATAGAAAATTACTAAAATTCAACAAAAATCATTTATCCAACCTTGACCAACTGAACTTGTAAAACCCAAAATTTCACTTAAATTGATCCAAGAATGAATCAATTAAAAATCACCCAAGTTGGGTGAAAACTGAGTTTTTCAATTTTTTTGACTTTTGACAGTTTTGATAACTTTGACCAAAATGAGATTTGAAACCAATTTATGGACTGAGATTGATGCTTCAAACTAAAACAAAGTTACATAAATCTACTCTACTGAATTTTAAGCACAAATCAAACTTTTGATCTTCAAATTTCCAACAGTTAAGAAAATGAAAACAGATTTGAAAGGATTTTGACTTTGAGCTAGTGCAGATGCAATATGATGACTAAGATGATTCAAATGGACCTAATTGAGACTGAGTAGACAGATTTTAAGTACAAACCAAGGCTTGAGATCAAACAAGCTAACTGATCCAAACACACTTATACCACTGTTTTGCTAACACTCTACTTAATACTTTTATTCTAACACTTAATCCTAATCAGTCATTCAACTAACACCTAAATTATACTATTTCACCAACAAAAACAATCAAATGAACAATAAGCTTAAAAAAATTAGATTATGACAGATATGGATGTGTGAAACTCACTTGTGTCCACAACCACTATGGCTTGCCAAGAATCAAAGAACCACTATCCTACCTTATCTCAACACATATCTAACTAAGAATCAACCCATGTTCAACTCTGCATCAACCCAAATCCATTTCCATGACTGCTTGAACAAATTGTCTTCACAGTTTGACTTTCGTTGACCAAACACCAAACTTGCTTGAATCTGTTTTATAAGCTTACTAAAAGCTATATGAAGCTTTAGTAGGCTTATTTGAGTTATAAAAAAGCTTATTGAAGCCTGGCACTTAATACATTTGAAACTGTCTTGAATAAGAGAAATGTGAAAACATAAATCTTGATAGAACTTGAAATTAATCTTTGAAAAAGGTTACAATACAATGAACCAACTAAGTTTCATACAACAAAGCTAGAAATTACAACTTAGACTTATTTAAGACATGGAAATTTTAAAAACGACATACATATGAAAATAAAAACTAAGTACTACTTCTTCTCTCTTCCTTCTTCCTCTATTTATATGCAAAATGTCTTCTCTCTCCTATCTGAGCATTTCCCACTTGCATTTGGGGCCATTGGATCCTTTGAGACAATTTTGGCCGTTTGATTAATTTTTGGCGCCAAAATGGTTTTTAACAGCTGGGGTTGAGTGCAAGGGGGGAGGGAAGCATTAAATGCTTTTTGGATGTTGTTGAGGTGGAGGGGACATGGTGTGGAGAGGGTGAGCTGGAGGTGAGGCTTGGTTGAGTGTTGCAGAGGAAGCAGTTGAAGGAGAAGAAAAAGGAGGGAAGGGGGTGTTTGTTTGACCGGGGTTTGACTGGGAGATAATAATAGTGGAAGGGGTCAAAACTGGGGGGTCACAAGGGTTTGACAGGGGTCCAAAGGTTAATGGCAGGGGTCAAGGGTGCAAAGGGTGTTTGGTTTGTTAATACAAGGACCAAAACTGCCATTCTTTCAAACTTGAGGGACCAATAATGTACATTCTGAAATTATAATCCAAGGGCTAAACTTGACAATCTCCAATATTCCAAGGACCAAACTTGTCATTTTTGAAACTCAAAGGACTAAACTTGTTATTTCTCAAAACTTTTGAAATTTTTCACCAAAGGACTAATTATGACAACCTATGATTTCAAAAGGACCTTTGGTGACTTTTCTTTTAAAATAAGTGCTCAAGGACTATTTCTGCCAATTTTTGAAAGTTGAGGGACTGAAACTGCCAATTATGCAAACTTAGCTCGTTTTTCATCTGATTTTAAACATTTTGCATCTGAAACATATAAAATACAATTTTGGGATATTTTCAGTATTTTGATGCATTTCTGAGCGTTTTTAAATGTTTTGCAGTTCAGATTTGACCAAAAATGATGAGTATTTACACACTCATCAATCCCCCACACTAAACTATTGCTAGTCCCTAGCAATCTTTTGAGAAAAACTTAATGGATTTGAATCTCTTTACCAAAAGCCATTACTTCTGGAGTAGCCAAATGTTTCAGTTCAAGTAAGAACTATGGTACACTGATAACCATATGATTTTGAGCAAACCACCAGCTTCCAACGGATTTGATTTGTCTTTACCAGAAGCCATTTGCTTCTGGACTAGCCAACTCTTAGATAATATATACTATCTTTGGTGAGCTGATTACCAATTATGGTTTTCCAACTGCCTTTACCTCAAGCCATAAACTTGCGGGCTAGCCAACTCTTCACTTTTAAGATATGGTGAGCTGAACACCATACAATTTTGGGCAAATTGCAAGCCGTCAACGGATTTGAGATATCTTTACCAAGAGCCGTTTGCTCCTGGATTAGCCAATCCTTTTGTTTATTAGACATGGCGGACTGATAACCATAAGCTGAGTAAGTGCAAAACACTTACTCCAAAAAAAAATTTGGCCAAAAATGGGGGAATTGGGCGGTATAATTACATGATAAAATTCGTGAGAATTCCCCCCCCCCCCCACACTAGAAATGAATATTGCCCTCAATATTCAAAGTACCGGCGGTTATGCCGAAACATAGAACGTAAAAAGGAAATACTACGGCCATTTTTTTTTTTTTTTTTGAAACTTTATATACAACAGCGGGGGGCAACCCCCCCACACTAGGGTGGTAGAAAATAGAAAGAAGTCAGAAATATGGGTGAAAACCCATATGGCATGCTACTGTTTTTGATTCCCGAGTCGCTAGCTTGACTCGATCCCCGCATTCATTGGTTCATGGGGAAAGTTTGTAGATCCGGGACAACCATATGAGGAATGTCCTCTCCAAAATAGTGCTTCAATCGATGACCATTCACTTTTAAATTTGGACCATCGGGTTGAGATAACTCAATGGTTCCATAAGGAAATACTTTAGTGATGGTGAATGGTCCAGACCAGCGGGATTTTAGTTTTCCCGAGAAAATCTTCAATCTTGAGTTGAAAAGAAGGACTCGATCACCGACGTTGAAAACGCGGTTTTTGATTTTGGAGTCATGAATCTTCTTTGTCTTTTCTTTATAGATCAAAGAGTTCTCGTATGCCTGATCACGAAGTTCATTTAATTCATTCATTTGAACTTTCCGGTGATCACCAGCTGTCTGAATATCGAAGTTGGCGTGTTTCAAGGCCCAGTATGCCTTGTGCTCAAGCTCAACCGGCAGATGACATGCCTTCCCGTACACTAGCTTGTATGGAGTACACCCGATGGGTGTTTTATAAGCTGTACGGAAGGCCCAGAGTGCGTCATCTAGCTTATCCGACCAAGAGGCACGGTTTTCGCCTACTGTCCTCTCTAGAATTCTTTTAATCCCTCGGTTGGAAACTTCCACTTGCCCACTTGTTTGGGGGTGGTACGCAGTAGAGAGACGGTGAGTTACACCATACTTTTGCATGACTCTATCAAACTGGTCATTGCAGAAATGCGTACCACGATCACTGATTATAGCTCGTGGAGTTCAAACCTAGAAAAAAAAGATTTTAAGAATTTCACAACAACTCGGGCATCGTTGGTAGGCAAAGCTTTCGCTTCAACCCATTTTGACAAATAGTCAACGGCCACGAGTATGTATTTATTACCACGAGACGAAGGAAATGGCCCCATAAAGTCAATGCCCCAGGTGTCAAAAATCTCACACACTTGAATGGCGTTTTGCGGCATTTCATTTCTTTGTGAGATATTTCCGTGACGTTGACAAGCGTCACAGGTTTTGACAAATTCATGGGCATCCTGGTAAATCGTGGGCCAATAAAATCCGGAATCAAACACCTTCTTGGCGGTGTAGTTGGGGCTATGATGTCCCCCAGTAGGTGCAGAATGGCAAGCCTTGAGAATGTCATTGGCTTCCTGACCATACACACATCGCCTGATGACTTGATCCGCGCAAATTTTGAATAAGTAGGGGTCATCCCAGAAGTAATGTTTTACATCTTTAAAGAATTTGTTTTTCTGTTGGGACGACATCCCTTTCACCACAAAGTTACCCGCATGGTAATTTGCAAAGTCAGCAAACCATGGGGTAGAAGAGTCTCCACGAAAAGAAACCACATTAAGTGTTTCGAGAGGAAATGTTTCGTTTATTTCCTTTTTCTCGAACACATCCTGGTGAGGGTTTTCTAGACGGGACATATGATCAGCAGCAAGGTTCTCAGCTCCTTTTTTATCACGTATAATGATATCAAATTCTTGTAGGAGGAGAACCCAACGGAGCAATCTCGGCTTTGCATCTTGTTTTGCAAAGAGGTATTTGAGAGCCGAGTGATCCGTATACACCACACATTTGGTCAAGATAAGGTATGGCCGAAATTTCTCAAACGCATACACCACAGCTAATAATTCTTTTTCTGTAGTGGTGTAATGGGTTTGAGCTTCAGTCATAGTCTTACTCGCGTAGTGGATAGGCTGAAAATGCTTGGTTTTACGTTGCCCCAAGACTGCACCGATAGCAAAATCACTTGCATCGCACATGAGTTCAAAGGGTAAATCCCAGTCGGGGGCAACTAGAATGGGTGCTTTAGTAAGCTTTTTCTTTAATGTTTCAAAAGCTTCGATGCACTCAGGTGAGAAGATAAAAGGAGCATCTTTTTCGAGAAGATGGGTCATAGGCCGAGCGATTTTAGAAAAATCTTGTATGAATCTACGATAAAACCCGGCATGACCTAGAAAACTCCTAATACCTTTGACGGTAGTAGGATGAGGCAATTTAGCAATAACATCAACTTTTGCTCTATCAACCTCAATCCCGTTTTTGGAAATCTTATGGCCAAGGACTATGCCTTCTTTGACCATAAAGTGGCTCTTCTCCCAATTGAGACAAAGATTGGTGTCTTCACACCGTTTTAGCATTTTATCTAAATGGGAGAGACATGTTTGAAATGAGTCCCCAATGACCAAGAAGTCATCCATAAACACCTCCATTGTTTCCCCGATCATGTCATGGAAAATTGCCATCATACATCGTTGGAACGTGCCAGGAGCGTTACATAGGCCAAAAGGCATACGTCTATAGGCAAAAGTTCCGTATGGGCAGGTGAATGTGGTCTTTTCTTGATCCAGCGGATCAATGGGGATCTGAAAATATCCCGAGAAACCATCAAGGAAACAATAGTACTCGTTCCCTGCTAATCTCTCAAGCATTTGGTCCATGAAGGGTAGAGGAAAATGGTCTTTACGGGTGGCTTCGTTTAACTTGCGATAGTCAATACACACACGCCATCCCGTAACCAATCGAGTTGGAATTAACTCATTTTCTTCATTTGTGACAACAGTTATGCCACCCTTTTTTGGAAAACAGTGGATGGGACTGACCCAAGGACTATCAGAGATTGGGTAAATTAAACCGGCATCAAGAAGTTTGAGAACCTCTTGTTTGATAACCTCATGAATCTTAGGATTCACTCGTCTCTGATGTTGGACTGCTGGCTTGAAGTCATCCTCCATCAAGATTTTGTGAGTACAAAACTCAGGGTTGATACCCTTAATGTCGGAGAGTTTCCAAGCAATTGCTTGCTTGTGTGACTTCAAGACCTTTATGAGAGCAGTCTTCTCCTCCTCAGTTAAGTCTTTAGCAATTATGACGGGTAATTTATCATCACCCTCCAAGAATGCATACTCGAGATGAGGAGGTAGGTCCTTAAGTTCAACCTCGGGAAATTCTTCAGTAGATGTTTGTACTGATTTGATTTCCTCAATTGTGATTTCTTTCGGAGGGAGTGAAGGTAATGGATCTTCATTTAACAATTGCTCGAGATAAAGGATATCTCCCTCCGAATCATAAACACCATCAATTCCAGGCGGAATTGATTCATCACTAGCAAGAAACTCATCGATCTCTTCTAGAAAGAAGTCACCTCCCTCAAACGGAGTGAGAGAGGGGGAAGAGTCGGCAATGATTGGTTGAGAAGATGTGGTGGAATCCCCACTCACAGAATTATGAAAATAACCAAGAAACTCTTGAGAGTACTCCTCTGAAGCAATATCAATTACACCGACTCGATTAACCGATTCAGCATCATAATTTGAGGAGTACCTCGAAGTTTAATCAAGGTTAAAGGTGACAGCCTCATTACCCACACGTAACGTGATTTCTTGCTCAAATACATCAATGAGAGCACGACCCGTTCTCAGGAATCCTCGTCCAACAATGAGGGGAACCCGATGATCGGCATCGAAATCAACAACCACAAAGTCAGCTGGAAAATGGAACTTTCCTACTTTCACGAATACATCCTCGGCGATGCCAAAAGGACGCGATATAGAACGATCTGCAAGCTCAAGAGTCATGCAGGTAAGAATAAGTTCTGGAAGAGAAAGTTTCTTCCATACTGAATAAGGCATCAGATTGATGCTTGCACCAAGATCGGCGAGGGCAAAGCATTCAATCATCCCTGGAAAAACACAAGGAAGAAGAAATTTTCCAGGATCTCCAAGCTTCTCGGGAAGCTTCTTTAACAGAACTGCTGAGCAGTTCTCGTTCAGAGGAGTCTTAGCCATTTCAAACAGTTTTTCCTTGTTGCTTAACATGTGTTTGAGAGTTGATGCAAACTTGGGAATCAGCATGATGGCATCCGCAAAGCTTATGTCAAAATGTAGTTCTTGGAAAATTTGAAAATTTTTTTCCATTTGATGACTGGCTTTCTCGCGAAGTTTTTGCTCATTTAAACGTGAGGGGTAAGGAATAGAAGTTTTGGATTTGGGGTTATCAACTGGAGGTTCAAAAACAACTCCAGGTTTGGTTTTGGGTTTCGGGACAACTTGAGGATGGACATGTGCTGTACTTTGTGAGCTAGTAGGTTGCACTTGGTCCTTTGTCGCCTCAGGTTCACTTTCCACTACCTTAGGGAGAGAAGAAGAAGAGGTAGTAGGAATAGCGGGTCCATCATATGAAGCACCACTTCTGGTTGTGATCGCTTTTGCATCGCCCCTCGGATTAGCGATCGTGTTGCTAGGTAAAGTACCTGAGCCCGAGGGTCGATCATTTAAAGACTTCTTAATGTCAGAAATCTGGCTAACCAACAACCTGTTCATTTCCTCTTGGGATTTCATGAATTGCTTCAACAACTCATCAGATGATGGTCCAGTTGGAACAATGGCTTGAGTTTGTGTAGGAAAATTCTAGCCTCTATTGTTTGGATTAGGGCCTTGATTTTGGAAATTTCCTTCATTATTGCCATGAAAATACCCTGGGTTGAAATTTCTCTGACCTTGGTTTCTATTAAAGTTTCCTTGGTGTTGGAAGTTTTGACTTTGATTTTGAAAACCGTTATTTGGATTAAAATTACCTTGGTTTTGAAAACCTTGGTTCGTTCTATTCTGATTTTGATTACGGTTTTGGTTTTGGTTGAAACCGGGAGGTCCAGGGTAGTGGTTAGGACGGTGGTTCGGGTCTATAGGAGCACGGTATTGGTTGCCTCCTGCATTAGAAATCCCGCCCACAGCGTTTGCTTCAAAAGGGTTACCATCGGTGGCCATACAGTTGTAGTAGGCATGGGGGCCACCGCAAGTAACACAGACTTCCACTTTCTTAACTTCAGCAGGAGGTGAAGTTTGTGGAAAAGAAACCTTCTTTTGGTTGGAGAGAACCAAAGCTTGAATTGCTTCCGTGAGTTTGTCAATTTTAGCATCGGTGCTAGATTGACTCACGGGCGATGAAGTAGAAGGACCAACACTGACTTGGGAAACAACCGGTTTGCTTCGTGCAGTGCGGACTTTAGACTTGTTTTCAATGATCGCTAAAGCTTCTTTTACAGTTTTGCTCAAGAAATTTCCTCCAGCGGAGGAATTGAGAGAATCTTGATCAGATTGACTCACTCCATTATAGAAAGTATCGAGTTGCATCAACTCGGAGAAACCGTGGTGAGGACATTTGCGGAGCAACTCCTTAAAACGATCCCACGATTCACTGAAGGATTCATCAAACTTTTGTGTGAACTTGATGATTTCGTTTTTAAGACTCGTGGTTTTGGAAGGTGGATAGAATTCGTTCACAAATTTCTTCACCAGGTCTTCCCATGTTTCGATTGATTGAGGGGGTTGTTTTTCAAGCCAAATCCGGGCTTGTCCCTCAAGAGAAAATGGGAACAGAAGAAGCTTGACAGCATATGTAGGGACATTCTTGTATTTGATGGTAGATGCAATCTTGTTAAACCATCGAATATGAGCATGAGGATCATCCCGCTCAAAACCATAGAATTGACTTGAGGTTACAAGATTCAGTAACCCGGTTTTGAGTTCAAAATTTTCAGCCACAATAGCTGGGATAACAATAGCATCTCCATACCCGTCGATGGGTGCCTGGAGAAGCTCACACATAGGACGTTCTTCCGCCATGATAACGGAAGTAGTGTGAGCAGTCCGGATCTCAGATCCGACTGATGGGGTAGAACGTCTACGGACACGCCTTCTTGGAATCCTGACAAGCTCACGAAATGGGCTTACAGATCTAGAAGAGCGAGTGCGCATACACTAGAGTTAACTCTAAGAGATCTTAGAGTTAAGGAAGGGAATTATGAAAGGAATTATGAAAATGGGGTAAGAAGAATCTTTTTGGGTTTTATGGTTTTGAAAAGTAGATATAACAACAAATCCAATTAAAACAATATCGAGGCAAAACGACAGTGAACTTAAACCAATAATCACAAGATGAATGGCTTCTTTGAAAAAGGTACACCACTCACAAGGAAACAAAGGCAAGTTTTAATCTTTGGTTCGGGAACTTATTATGGTCGTACCCCCAGTTAGGTAGTACACTGCCTTGGTTTGCGGTGGTAATTTTTTATGTTGTTATTATTAAACAAATAAAACGACAAATCTTTTTGTATTTTTATCTTTTATATATATATAGAAACAAAAGAAAAATATTTTTGTGTTTTATACGTTTTAAGATGTTTTTGGGTTTTTGGATTTTTTTATAAGAAAATATGTATAGATATAGATGGTATAAACAAGGAGTGAATATTCAAATCACTAATCTGCTAGGCGTAAGATAATTAGCACAGCTCCCCGGCAGCGGCGCCAAAATTTGATCGGCTCCAAACGGTCAGGTTTTATCACACAAGCTAACCACTTGTGAATGGTCAACCGTAATAAAAGCCAGACAGCTCAGAAACAATGCAATTAAGATCAGGAGGAGTTTAGTGTTTCCCCAGGTCGTTAAGTCCCAACGAGTTGTGCGACTGAATAATCAAACGTATAGTGATCTGGTGATATTGAATGGGAAAAGGTTTGTGAATTTGGAATAATTATACCTAAAGAAAAAGTTTGTAAATTACAGGGGCTTAAATGCAAATTAAAGAAAATTAAAAAGATAAATTATATTAAATAAACGCTATCACTATTTTTAAAGTGATGATTTTGATTTTTCTTTTATAAATTTAAAAAATACGTAACGTACAAAACAAAATGTGAAATTGAAACAGAATTAATCCTAAAAATATAAAAATGAAATTTTTACAAACCTAATGATAAGAGAAAATTTTGAGAAAAGGAAAATTATTTTTATGACTATTTATTTAATTATTATTAATTAAAAACTATTTTTACCTATTTGATTATACCCTAAAATATAAGAAAATATGAAATAAAGCTAGAAAAATGAAATTATGACTTAGAAAAATCTAAAATAACTAAAGAGAATTTTCAAAACTAATTTTGTATTTTTCTGATTATTTTTCTATTTTCTATGAATTAAAAACTAATTGAAACTACTTAAATTGCTAAAAATTACAAATTTAACTAAGAAAAATCTGGGAAAATTATTTTTTATCTTTTTATATTTATCTTAACCTAGGAAAAATGAAAACTTATTTTTTTGAAGCTTTTCTGATTTAATTGCAATAAAAGCTAATTTAAAAGTCCTAAAAACTGATTTAAATGAGGAAAAATATCAAACAGTACTGGAAAAATATGAAAAATTCAGGAAAAGTCTAATTTAATATTCTGATTCTATGAAAAATATAAAAACAATAGCTTATGTGTGAGAATATGAAGCTGCAGTGAAGAGTGCTTATAAATAAGCACTCAAAATAAGCTAGAGGTGCCAAATGAGCACCAAATTATCACAGAAGCTATAATATGCTAAAACTACTCAAAAGCAACTTATTACAACTAGCCTAAACCTCTAAAGTGCAAGCTAAACAGATTTGATGAATTAGAAACTCAAGTGCTAAACAGATTTTAGCTACTACTTTGTAGCTTGAAATAAGCTGAAACTCAAAACCAGATGTTGGAACCTAAAGTAGACCTGGCTAGCTACTTAAAAACCAAAAATGAACCTGAGATAAGCTCAAATGAGCTTTTGAAAAGCTCTGCAAGAACTGTGCAGACTCAGTTAAAACTGAGTCAGTGCACAGGGCACTTTTGCCCTATTTGACAAGCTAATTTAAAGCTTATAGAAAATTACTAAAATTCAACAAAAATCATTTATCCAACCTTGACCAACTGAACTTGTAAAACCCAAAATTTCACTTAAATTGATCCAAGAATGAATCAATTAAAAATCACCCAAGTTGGGTGAAAACTGAGTTTTTCAATTTTTTTGACTTTTGACAGTTTTGATAACTTTGACCAAAATGAGATTTGAAACCAATTTATGGACTGAGATTGATGCTTCAAACTAAAACAAAGTTACATAAAGCTACTCTACTGAATTTTAAGCACAAATCAAACTTTTGATCTTCAAATTTCCAACAGTTAAGAAAATGAAAACAGATTTGAAAGGATTTTGACTTTGAGCTAGTGCAGATGCAATATGATGACTAAGATGATTCAAATGGACCTAATTGAGACTGAGTAGACAGATTTTAAGTACAAACCAAGGCTTGAGATCAAACAAGCTAACTGATCCAAACACACTTATACCACTGTTTTGCTAACACTCTACTTAATACTTTTATTCTAACACTTAATCCTAATCAGTCATTCAACTAACACCTAAATTATGCTATTTCACCAACAAAAACAATCAAATGAACAATAAGCTTAAAAAATTAGATTATGACAGATATGGATGTGTGAAACTCACTTGTGTCCACAGCCACTATGGCTTGCCAAGAATCAAAGAACCACTATCCTACCTTATCTCAACACATATCTAACTAAGAATCAACCCATGTTCAACTCTGCATCAACCCAAATCCATTTCCATGACTGCTTGAACAAATTGTCTTCACAGTTTGACTTTCGTTGACCAAACACCAAACTTGCTTGAATCTGTTTTATAAGCTTACTAAAAGCTATATGAAGCTTTAGTAGGCTTATTTGAGTTATAAAAAAGCTTATTGAAGCCTGGCACTTAATACATTTGAAACTGTCTTGAATAAGAGAAATGTGAAAACATAAATCTTGATAGAACTTGAAATTAATCTTTGAAAAAGGTTACAATACAATGAACCAACTAAGTTTCATACAACAAAGCTTGAAATTACAACTTAGACTTATTTAAGACATGGAAATTTTAAAAACGACATACATATGAAAATAAAAACTAAGTACTACTTCTTCTCTCTTCCTTCTTCCTCTATTTATATGCAAAATGTCTTCTCTCTCCTATCTGAGCATTTCCCACTTGCATTTGGGGCCATTGGATCCTTTGAGACAATTTTGGTCGTTTGATTAATTTTTGGCGCCAAAATGGTTTTTAACAGCTGGGGTTGAGTGCAAGGGGGGAGGGAAGCATTAAATGCTTTTTGGATGTTGTTGAGGTGGAGGGGACATGGTGTGGAGAGGGTGAGCTGGAGGTGAGGCTTGGTTGAGTGTTGCAGAGGAAGCAGTTGAAGGAGAAGAAAAAGGAGGGAAGGGGGTGTTTGTTTGACCGGGGTTTGACTGGGAGGTAATAATAGTGGAAGGGGTCAAAACAGGGGGGTCACAAGGGTTTGACAGGGGTCCGATGTTTAATGGCAGGGGTCAAGGGTGCAAAGGGTGTTTGTGTTAGGTCACCATTCTATCACAACAATATGTATTTTTAGAGAGAGAAAGTAGAAGGAACTAATGAATGATTAATGAAAATGATAATTGCAATTAGAACCAACAACCCTCTCCCTTCAAGGGAGGAGGTATTTATAGTGTTTACATAAGTAGGGGTGTTTCCCCTTGGTTCTAGAAGAACCTTCTATCACAGCTCATGGGCTTACTACATGAGCTGTGAAATCAATTACAAACATTTATAAACCATATTTATTAACGACCTATTACAAATGAAATGACCTACACTTGATAATTAAAACATGTTCCTAACAATCTCCCCCTAAGGGTTGGTCATCATTTGTTGTCTTGCTTAGGTCGTTTGACATCTTTAACTTCTTTGGCGTTCATGGTTTGTGACGTCTTTGATTCTTTGCATCTTTGTTCTTTGTTCTTGTTGTTGTGATCACTTGTGAAATTTGCCTTTATCAACATCTTTAACTTTGATCTTTATCTCATAACTTTGCAGATTCTTTGACTTTGATGTTGAATCTTTCTGAAATTTTCTTTGCTTTTTGAGAGAACTTTCAATTAGTGTTGATGTTGGTAGAAGCATGTGAAAAGTCTGCACGATCTTTTCTACCCGTGAGCATCCATAAGAAGAAAAACATAAAACATGGGTTAGAAATAATCCAGCGCTTACAAGTTTGAACTTCGAAAGTGTTAACAGCATAGTGTGAAAACACATCTCTAATTCTCACAAAGGCTGTTCCTGAACTGGAGTCCCACAAGTGAGATAACGCGATGTACCGAAATACACCTACAGTTCAGATGAGTCGCTGAGGTACACCGAAGCATCACCCCATGACTGTAGACCGTTTGAGACACACTAAGCGTAACCCACAAGGAGTTACCGAAGTGACCTGCTGTCAGGGCTGTTTGATGTTGACCCTGGCAGGAATTTCCATTCAATCACTGAGGATCACAATTGTGAATCCCCTCATAAATGTTCTGGCAGATTGCTAAGATCTGTATAGGACTCTGGAAAAAATGTCACTTGTGTCCTTATTGTTTGAACAACAAGTGTTGAAATATATAAGTGTTCCTAAGAGATCTTTTTGATGAATCTCATGGCTCTAGACTCGATTAGTGCGTTTTGATTTTCCTGAGCGGAGACTAGGGAGAGGGTCTCCTTCTTCAATACCAACAATCTCTAAGAGAGAGTCGATAGATTACGTAGGGTTCCCTGTGAGAATGAAACAAGCTCTTTTGAGAGAACTTGAGTGGCTTAGAAGGTTTAGTGCATTGCGTCACTGGGTCCATGACGACTTGTCTTCAATACCGGTGTCATCTTGTGACAACCAGTAGCATATGAATTGAACCCGGTGTCTGCCCTAAGTTGAATAATTTGGAGGGCTATTTCTTTTCACCCTTTTCTTTAACTTTTCTTTTTAATTCTTCAACTCCTTCTTTCTCCGATTCTCATTTTCTCCTTTTTCAATCATACGTAAGGACTTCTAAATAATAACTATTTGTGGTGTCCTTGGGTAGATCCCTCCGGCTCTGGCGGATCATAGGACGTTTATTCCTAAACTTAGTCACCTTTTAACTCCATGACTATCCTATGTTGCCACAAAACCTTTTCTTGAAAATCTCTCAAGATGTTTATGATGAAAAACATGTTTTGGTAACCCTTGAGAGTTTTTGGTTTTTCAGAAATACTCCCCCTCCACATGTGCTTATGAGTTTTGACTGAAATCTGCACAGTGAGGGTAGAGCTCGCACTTTTGAATTGATCGACTCTTGATAGACAATTCCCCGCGAGACACGGTTACGTTGTATAGTTAAAGAGTTCCATTATCAGCTTTTAGGTGACAACTAGCTCTAATAACTATCTTGAAGATGTAAACTCTCCTTGAAAAAAGAAGGTTTGACCCGTTAAAGTTCATGTCAATCAAGAGTGTCTCGGATTGGTACATTCTACTAAGATAAGTCTTGAAAGACAAATCTTTTCGATTACTGACATTCAAAGATCGTCAATTCATTTGTGATATCTGAGTCGAGCACGTTATGAGATTCCATAACTTCCTGATCAATCAATTTTAATCACATTTCTCCCCCTAAAAAATAGCATAGAAATGTTGTTTTTGAAAAACATGTTGATTAAAATATGCTTTTTGAGGCATTGAAAATTCATTTGGGAAGAAATGGATTTCAAGAACATTTGATTTCGAACAAAGATTTGTTGTTGCAAGATAGTTAAGAAGCTTTCGCTCCTTTAATTAGGATTGAGGCACTGAAGCGTACCACAGGGTCCTTTATTTTGAAAATCGAAATTTGTTGCGAATCACAGTGCCTTTAGTGTCTATTTTGTTTTTCAAATTCATTTCAGCTTGATTACATAGACCCAATCAACTTTCTCAACAAATTCCCTGACATCAAGACTTTTAAACTGATTCATCTTGAGAAACCGTAAGAGATTAACTACAATTCTTAACAATCTTCCCAATCCGCACTGCATGTCTTTAGCAGCTTCTTCGTACACTTCATTTTGGTGAAGTTTCTGAATCAGCTTCCCCCCAAACTGACAACCGTCTTTAGCAGATTCGAAGCTTTGATGTAGTCGACATTTCTTCTAACTTTTGAAGTTTTCAGTACGCAGCGGAATTTGTAGATGAGCAGTAAACCACACAAAGTAAATCTGACTTATTTTGGTAAATCCGTTCGGGGGTAACATGCAAGAAATCAACAAGATCTTCTCACATATGTAGATGCTTCACACCAAACAATCCGCGAAAGACGAGATGAAACAACTTCCCCCTGAATGTTGCGGTCTATCGGAATAATAGTTACTTGTGAATATGCAATTACTCGATAAAATGACCGTGTGCGAGACATCATAATGCGGTTAAAACATCATATGTAGGTAACTTCACATAAAATAATCTCGAGAAACTTGAGACGATAACACCGAAATAAGACCTTTGAACCACTGATCGTCTCATTTCTCCCCCTGATTGCAGAAACTTATGAAGGGAAAGAGTTTTTGCAAAGAAGGCAAAGAAAGCACATGACATATACTCTCTCTTCCCCCCGATGTTTTCGATGAATCGAAACATACACCACGTATGTTGATGATGAAATCGGAGACAGCGTAACCGTGTATGTTCAATTAAACGAACAAGTGTGAAGTACCAGAATCCCGTGATAATCATCTGCTGATAAAACTGCTCTACTCATTTATTTTGTTGATCATCAACTGTGTCATTGTAGTTGGAAATAGTTTGATCTACAGTTATCAGAGATTCGATTGAAGGTGCATCTCCAGCAACGGTTGTTGTTGTAGATTCAGGGTGTATCTAGAATTAGAATATGATCAGGTTGTGCAGCGGAAACATTAGATACAACTGAAGCACGTCTTTCTAAAGAATCTCCAAACAGTGGAGCAAAACAAAATTTCCAATTCTTGACGATTGAGTACAATGGTGATGCAGCTGATGGATCATTATGTTTTAAACAGTGAGAAACGGGTCCTAAGTTGTTGTACTTAGAAGCCATTGCTGAAGTGCGGGTCCGAAACTGAATTATTCCGAAGCCATTGCTGTTGTACCTGTATTGAAAGTATGACAAGAGAGATAGAGACAAACATGGATCCCCAAGTGTAACTGGGTTCCAGATGTTAGAAGCATAAAGTTGCAGTGTCAATTATCTTCTTGACACCTGAACACACTGTTTTGTTGCAAATGTTTAATATCTTGCCTGTAGGAATCCACCTAAGACCAACAATTTTAAAAATTCTACCCGTAGGTATCAACCTAAGATTAGATCTAGGAAATGCTGAAACTTCTTTTGGAAAGAGTCTTTTGTACTATATTGATCCACCTATTAGGTTTCCGAAATTTGTTTCTCAGTTCAACGGGTCTATTTCGAATTGTCTGTTGACTACACTTAGGTCTGTTCTGCAATACACTAGAAGGCATCACACGAGGTCGTGAACCTAAGATTCCATCCTTTTGGAGTAGAGCCCTTTTTCTAGCCTTTTCTAGATCATAGTTCTTGTACGCGTCATTTGAATCATATGAATCTTTAATTTTAATGCTCGGTTTAGACACAGTGTTCGAACTAATCCTAGACGGGCCAGTTGCAACTACTTGTTGAGGTTTAACAGAAACATGTTTAACAGAAACATATTTAACAGAAACAGAAGTATTTTTCTCAGGCCAAGAATGTGGAGTGACTGGATTTGACAAATGATTATTCTCAACAACTTGGGAGGCACACCGTGGTTTTGAAGATTTTGATCGTTCAGATTTAAAAGCAGTTGGTTGTCTAACTACTGATTGATTTCTGATTGGTTGTGGTGACGATTTCCCCAAGATTGTTGGTTTTGTAAACTTAGTATCCACACTCTTGCCAGTTAATCTTCTCAATTTGTTTTGTAAAGTAACATGCGCAAGCCCCTTTGCTTGAATTTGAGCCTTTAAATGCTCATTTTCTTTTACTAATGTATCCACACGATTACTTTGCATTTTAAGTTCAAGAGATTTTCAATGTGCCTCTAGTTTTGAAAAATCTTTTTGAAATTGAGCAATGGTCCTTTTGAGAAGAATGTTTTCAGATTCAAGAATTTGATTTGACGATTCAGTTGTATTGTTTGCAACTAAGGGCTCAGGCATGAGACAGTTGTCCGGACATTGTGCAACACACTGGTCAACCTCTCCTTCATTTCTGAATTCAGGTTGCTCAGTTTGTTTCGCATTTGCAGGCAGAATATGAACAACAGTAGATTGTACCTCAACCATCTGTTCTTTGTCAAAGATAGGCTCTGTGTCATAGGTGGGAATGATATCTTCCTCAATAATTTGTTCTTCATCAAAGTTGGGCTCGGTGTCATATGTGGGACTGATATCTTCCTCAACCATTTGTTTTTCATCAAAGTTGGACTTGGTGTCATAGTTGGGTATGATATCTTTCTCAGATCTGCTGCTGTCATCCTGCATTTCCAATGCTACAACCTCATTGTCTGTATTGCTAACATTTGCAGTATTCTCATCATTCATGACAAGCCTTTGAGCATTCCTTCCTTGTACATCAACTCTTCCACCTTGCATGACTGCTTGATTTCGGGGATCAAATGAAGTCTGACTCTTTGAATTCTTAAATTGTGAGAACATCTTAGTCAGTAACATCATTCTTTTGTTTAATTCCACAAATGCATTTGTATCTTCAGAATCATCAGTAGCAAGGTTTGGTGAAGAAGGTTTTAAGCAGTAGATGGAAGGTGAGGAGATTTGTGAAAGCATTAGAGACATTGATGTAGTGAATTTTAATTTTCCCTCCAAAAATAATTATGAAAAATTTTCTCCCCCAAAATTTGAAATTCACTATAAAATGCAATTCTAAGGTTGTAAGAAAAATTTGATGTTTGACAATTTTGACGCCAAATTTGACCCGAAAAATTCGAATTTGGGCCCAAAAATTTGAATTTTTGACCAAAAATTTCACAGTTGAACCAAAATTTAAATTTCGCGTAAAAATTGAACGTTTAGTATCCCCTAAAAAATATATATTTTTTTTTAATAATTTGTTGATGATGTGTTATGGATCTTTAAGGATAGATGTTGTTTAGGTTTATGTAGATTAGTAGCAGAAATCCAAACATGCAGAAATCCAAACTCGCAGACAAGAAACTCGCATAAGATAGAAACTCGCCAGAAACTTGCAACAAGAAACTCGCAGAAGATAGAAACTTGCCAGTAAGAAACTCGCCAGAAAGAAACTCGCCAGAAACTTAGCAGAAACTCGCCAAACTTTGCATAAACTCGCCAAACTTTGCAGAAACTCGCCAAACTTTGCAGAAACTCGCCAAACTTTGCAGAAACTCGCCAAACTTTGCAAACTCGCAGAAATGTTGACAGAAACTCGCCAAAAAAATGCAAACTCGCAGAAATGTTGACAGAAACTCGCCAAAAAAATGCAAACTCGCAGAAATGTTGACAGAAACTCGCCAAAAAAAAACTGCAAACTCGCAGAACTTCAGACAGAAACTCGCCAAAAACTGCAAACTCGCAGAACTTCAGACAGAAACTCGCCAAAAACTGCAAACTCGCAGAAATTCAAGCAGAAACTCGCTAAAACTCATGAGAAACTCGCCAAACTTCTTGGCTAACTCGCCAAACTCGCCAAAACTCATGAGAAACGCGCAGAAACTCGCAGAAACACGTATTCAGTCCAAATAATCCATAAATTTCAATCTAAAACACGTTTTTAAGTACGGATTTCTATTAAATCTAATCAATATTAACCTAAACTATCCCTTGGCTCTGATACCACTTGTTAGGTCACCATAATATCACATCAATATGTATTTCTTGAGAAAGTGGAAGGAACTAATGAATGATTAATGAAAATGATAATTGCAATTAGAACCAACAACCCTCTCCCTTCAAAGGAGGAGGTATTTATAGTGTTTACATAAGTAGGGGTGTTTCCCCTTGGTTCTAGAAGAACCTTCTATCACAGCTCATGGGCTTACTACATGAGCTGTGAAATCAATTACAAACATTTATAAACCATATTTATTAACGACCTATTACAAATGAAATGACCTACACTTGATAATTAAAACATGTTCCTAACAGTTTGGTTTGTTAATACAAGGACCAAAACTGCCATTCTTTCAAACTTGAGGGACCAATAATGTACATTCTGAAATTATAATCCAAGGGCTAAACTTGACAATCTCTAATATTCCAAGGACCAAACTTGTCATTTTTGAAACTCAAAGGACTAAACTTGTTATTTCTCAAAACTTTTGAAATTTTTCACCAAAGGACTAATTATGACAACCTATGATTTCAAAAGGACCTTTGGTGACTTTTCTTTTAAAATAAGTGCTCAGGGACTATTTCTGCCAATTTTTGAAAGTTGAGGGACTGAAACTGCCAATTATGCAAACTTAGCTCGTTTTTCATCTGATTTTAAACATTTTGCATCTGAAACATATAAAATACAATTTTGGGATATTTTCAGTATTTTGATGCATTTCTGAGCGTTTTTAAATGTTTTGCAGTTCGGATTTGACCAAAAATGATCAGTATTTACACACTCATCAAAACCGTATTTGAATAAGTTTGTAATAGTATTTATCGACGACATATTGATTTACTCGAAGAACAAAGAAGAGCACGAAGGGCACCTCAGAACGATCTTAGGACTACTCAAGAAGGAGAGATTGTATGCCAAATTTTCGAAGTGTGATTTTTGGATCCGAAAAGTACAATTTCTTGGTCATGTCATTGATAGCCAAGGATTACATGTTGACCCTACAAAGATCGAGGCTGTGAGAGATTGGGCTACCCCAACAAACCCTACAGAGATCTGTCAGTTTTTAGGACTTGCCGGATATTACAGAAGATTCATTGACGGTTTTTCTAAGATAGCTAAAGCTTTGACCAAGTTGACACAGAAGAACCAGAAGTACGAATGGGGAAAGAAACAAGAATATGCATTTCAGTTATTGAAGCAAAAGTTTTGCAGTGCGCCAATTTTGGCAATACCCGAAGGAATCGAAAACTTCGTTGTATACTGCGATGCTTCACACAAAGGACTTGGAGCCATGTTAATGCAGAACGAGAAAGTGATAGCTTATGCTTCTCAACAACTTAAGTTTCATGAGAAGAATTACACCACTCATGATCTTGAGTTGGGAGCTGTAGTTTTTGCACTCAAGATTTGGAGGCACTACCTCCTACGGTACTAAGTGTACAATGTTTACAGAACACAAAAGTTTACAATATATACTTGATCAGAAAGAACTTAACATGAGGCAACGTCGTTGGTTGGAATTACTTAGCGAACGTTGTGGCAGATGCCCTTAGCCGGAAAGAAAGACACAAGCCTTTGAGAGTCAGATAATTAGGAATGACGATTAGTTCACCTCTACCATCAAGAATCCTTGAGGCTCAGATCGAGGCACTCAAGGAAGAAAATCGACCAAGTAAAAAACTCTATGGTATGCCCGAGAATGCAAATGGCTTTATAAAGAGATCAGACGGGGTATTATGCTTCAAGGATAGAAGCTGGGTACCACTCTATGGCGGGATACGAGAGTTGATTATGCACGAGTCGCACAAGTCGAAGTATTCTATTCACCTAGGTTCTGATAAGATGTATCAGGATCCTAAGAAGCTTTATTGGTGGCCGAATATGAAAGCTGAAATTGCCACGTATGTTAGCAAATGCCTTACTTGCTCTAAGGTAAAAGTTGAATACCAGAAACCTTCAGGATTACTTCAGCAACCAGAAATTCCCCAATGGAAATGGGAACGCATTACAATGGATTTCATCACTAAACTCCCTAAGACATCAGGAGGTTATGATTCTATTTGGGTAATCGTTGATCTTCTTTTCAAATCAGCCCATTTCATACCAATCAGAGAGACTTACTCCATGGATCAACTTACTAGACTTTACGTCAAGGAAATAGTCTCAAGGCACGGTGCGCCAATTTCGATCATTTCCGACAGAGATAGTTATTCACCTCAAACTTCTAGAGATCATTACAAGATGCATTTGGAACCCAATTAGAGATGAGCACTGCCTATCATCCTCAGACCGATGGTCAGAGCGAAAGACGATTCCAACATTAGAAGATATGCTCAGAGCATGTGTGATTGATTTTGGAAATGGTTGGGCTAACCATTTGCCATTGATCGAATTCTCTTACAATAATAGTTATCACACCAGCATAAAAGCAGCACCATTCGAGGCACTCTATGGTCGAAAGTGAAGATCACCTGTCTGTTGGGCCGAAGTTGGTGCTGCACAACTCACTGGTCCAGACATGGTTCGTGAGACAACATAAAAGATAATTCAGATCCGAGATAGACTCCAAACTGCTAGATCCGAGACATGGTTCACGCTAACGTACGACGCAAACCATTAGAATTTCAAGTTGGCGACAAAGTTATGTTGAAAGTCTCGCCTTGGAAAGGCGTGATACGATTCGGAAAACGCGGGAAGTTGAACCCGAGGTACATTGGGCCCTTTAAAATTTTGAATAGAGTCGGCCCTGTAGCATATCGACTTGAGCTTCCGTCAGAGCTCAACAGTGTACATGACACATTTCACGTTTCAAACCTCTAGAAGTGTCTTTCAGATGAATCACTCGTAATTTCATTAGAAGAAATTCAACTCGACGATAAACTCAATTTCGTGGAGGAACCAGCAGAAATCATGGACCGAGAGGTTAAACAGTTGAAGCAGAGTCGAATTCCTATCGTGAAAGTTTGCTGGAATTCTCGAAGAGGTCCCGAGTTTACTTGGGAGCGGGAAGACGAGATGCGACTCAAATATCCTCACCTTTTCACAAATAACACTGTAGGAGCCAACATGGACTGAATTCAGAGACTGAATTCCTTTTTGGGTGGACGAATGTGACAAATCGTTATTTCAGGTCATTTCTCAAACTTTGAAAATATTACTATTCATGGTTATTATTCATCATTTCGTAAATTAGGTTTAATAGTATCAAATTCGCGTAACCGTGACGGTTTAGCTGCGTATTCATGGAACATCATAGAGAACATTTCATATAGACTAGAGTTAGTCTACATATCATCAGTAACATCATTTCCATATTAGTTCATGCATGGGTTTGCATATTTCATTAACGTATATTTATATATTAAATAAACGTTATCGCACGATCATTTATTTTGATCAATTGATCTGACACTTCCGACAAATTGTCCTAATATATTTTTATACTCATTTTAATGCTATAAAAATTATATTATTAGTTTACTCGATCTTTTGAATTTATTTAGTACACATATTGCTAGATATATATATAATAATAATAATAATAATAATAATAATAATAATAATAATAATAATAATAATAATAATAATAATAATAATAATAATAATAATAATAATAATAATAATAATAATATCTAACACGACGTCAACGTGTCAAGTACGAGGCTAAATGTGCGGATATTGGATATGAGTTTATCCCCTTTTCTTTTTCTTCTTTTGGCGAACTTGAGAAGGATGCAATAACCTTACTAAAGCGCATTCGACGATTCTCTATGACTCAAGACATTGGAGCGCGTGCTGCTGTTCATATTTTTAATAGGATTGTTTTTGCTATTGCTAGAGGTGTGGGGGCCCAGTTGGTTTCTCGGCTTCCCACTAATTTTTTGTAAATCCTATGAGTTTTTAATAAAAGTGTTGGTTATAATAAAAAAAAAAAAAAAAAAAATAATAATAATAATAATAATAATAATAATAATAATAATAATAATAATAATAATAATAATAATAATAATAATAATAAAAGATTTATTGAATGTTCGATTATAATGTATAAAAAAAATGTTACCGCATTGCCATATTAATGTCCCCATTCCTTTATCATGAACCGTTAATTACGGAGTAAGCGAGAGTGAGTGAATAGATTTATTGAGGGTGACTCCTCCATCCGGGTTGGTGGTTCCAACTAGTCAAACGGATGCATTTCATTTAATATCAGAATTAGAGTTGTTTGGCAAACACTCTATTGGGGCGAACATCATAATCAGTCTAGCTTCGGTGTCATGAGCTTATAGCAATTGTATCATTTTTATGTGGTATTTTTGTCACACATAACTTATACTTGTGGTAGCCGTATAAAATATTTACATAAAGCTATGAATCTCACCAACATTATTGTTGACTGTTTTAGCAATGTATTTTCAGGTATGTAAGGCATATACTTCATGGCACGCATGATGACCTTATCATAGAGTCGCGATGACGACGCGTCTCACTTGTATATTATTGCACTTAAATACATCGTTTGACTTGTAACAAACTTATTTTCGCAAATGTTGTCTATCTTTTGGGACCTATCTTTTGTAAACTCTGAATGTTTTAATATATCAAACGATGTGCATTTAAAACAACACTTTAGGTCGTTCAATATAACTGTAACTGTGATGCTATGACAGACACACCCTAGGTACTCCATTCCGCTGCAAAGCAGGTATTTGAGGGTGTGACAGTGATTCAATTTAAGACCTCATTTTTCCTCACTTTACTAACAACACCAGAATCCTTTACTTTTAATTCTTGTGACAACCCATATATTTTCAGGTTAATATTTACCTAATAACTCAAATTTATTTATTTTGAAAGTTTACATGTACGTTCAACTCACAACCGGGAAGTTATTCCGCATACAACGTAAAACGTTATTGAACACGTACCGACACTACACTATAGTTAGTCTACACATGACAAGTATATTACGAGCATTAAATGAGACATAGGCATTTGCATTCATTACTTTTACGTGAAATCGTTAACTTAAATCACGTAAACCGGAAAACAGCATTTAACGTAAACCGGCCTTGTACAAAGTTAAGTCTACATAAAATGTATGTCTTATGATTATTTAAGTCACATAATGTAAATTTACACTTTTTATTTTTCAAGTTTTACGTAAAACGCACTTGTTACATGTTTACGACGTTAATGCATGCATAATCATCCACCACCTTGCATAATACATATACATACAGAATATATTTAACTACAAATTTTAAAAACTTTCTTTGTCTCATTCCCATTTGGCCGACCCCCTCCCCTCTAAATATTGAATATGCAACATTATAGAACTTTAATCATAACCATATTAGTGTTAAGGGTATCATGTGATATTTTCTACTACCTAGAAAAGCCACCTAACCCCTTTTTTCTCTTCAAGTAATCGGCCAACCCAAAGAATAAGAAGAAGCGTTACTAACTTTGGCCATTTAAACACTACTAAGACCAAAAACACATTTAAACTTTAATTAGAATATTTTTTATAACCTAGGCTACCTAACAAATCTTTCTTCATTTACAAAACTAAAAAAAACTCATTTTCTCTACACCTTATAATCGGCCAAATCACTAGGAGGAGCAAATGAAAAGTTTTGGTAATTTACTTAAGTTCTGTAGAAACTAGAATGGGGGGTTGAATAGTTTCATCTTTGTATATTACGTATTAAAATCTTTTACAAGTTTCTTTTAAAGACTTTTAGATTCAAACTTTATGCGATATCAACACGACAGTATATGAACACAATAAATATAAACAATAATTACAAAGTAAGGAATGTAAAGGAGTAAAAAGAAGAAACGATCAAACCAAGACACGAAAATTTATAGTGGTTCGACTATGAAAATTTATAGTCAACAAGCTCCATTTAGGCGGAGAAAACCATACACCAATGCTTACACCAATTTACGACACTAAGCGGAACGTCGACTTCTAATCCTAGCTATAACCAATCTACACCACACTACACACAATACTACACGAACATACACATCGTCCAATCTACAGTCACCCACGGACGCACACACCATCTAAATTTACATATTACACAATAACTCACGACTTACACAAGTCGAATCTACCAATATACAAGAATGGAGATATAAAGAATACATATCGAGGAGAGAAATGTAACAATGGTTATGAGGTGAATGAGTAGACTCCAACACTTCCTTTCTTGACGAATACGAGTGTTCTTCTCTTGTACTTTGAGGGAAGATGAATGTGATCGCTTGTAAACAATTACCAATATGTTAATATGATCAAAGATGAGAGGTTTGAAAGATTTGAGAAGACGGAAAGTTTTAGTGCTTAAGAGGAGAAATTTTCTATGGAATAGTGCAGTATTTATAGTCATCAAGAGGAGCGGGGGACGGTCCCAAAAAGGCTGGACGGTTCCATATATATAAGGGACCGTCCCATGGACTCCGCTCCAGTTTTTGTCTTTTAGTGTGGAACCGTTTATCTGGTGAAAATTATCTGATTTGGGCGGGAGAATTCAAATTCAAATATTTTATTATGAATAAAACATTTCTTTAAATTATAAAAATAATTTGTAAAAGTTATTTGTAAAAACTTTTGTCACATTTATGAAAATATAAGTTTTAGGGACAAAATAACTTATTTGATCACTTAACAAGATTGATAAAATGTTTATTCATACCTTAAGTGATGTTGTAGATGAAACAAGATTTCTCGAATAAAACTTATCAAATATATTTTTACGTAACGTGTGATTATCAAAACATAGAAAGATCGAATAATGCAAACTACATTATTGACATTTTTTGTATCAACAATCTCCCCCTTTTTGATGATTACAAAACATAAACTCATTTTTGGTAAAAATATGTTTTAATAAGTTTTTTTTAAATGAGTTTCGTTTCACTTCTCCCCCTTTTTGTAAACTCAATAAGGTGTCGTCGATGCGTAGAGGAAAGAAATCGATGATGAAAACGCTCCCCCTTGATTAGTACTCCCCCTTGTTGAGGGCACCTAGGTATCGAGCTATGGTTTCGCGCTACAAGAACAAGTTAGAAAACTAGTGCAACAATATGTAGATACACATGTGTAGAAAGATAGATAATAACACAAGTTAGATTACGGGTGCAAGAAAATGCATATCAGACCCACGTATTTATAGAGAGTATAGATGAGAGAGATAACATATATTAGAAACAATGTGGATGGTTCGTTAAATACATGGATGATCCTTTATAAATAAAGGACCGCCGATAGTGGGTTAATCACAGTGAGAAAATTTCAATAAGTGGGCACAATTAGTAAAAAGGAAACATTCATTAATGTGAGAGAGGTCATACATGAGGTATGACTATTACCACAAACTTCTACATATTAGAAATAATCCTAGTCTAGTCCTAGGATGACTAAAAGGCGGCCCGATATTATTGGAGAACATGAACCATGTCTAGAGCTTTGGAAGAAATGGTGGTGCAAGAGTGTTTCTTGAGGTGGCGGGAAACGAGGAGGCAAAAAAAGAGATATGATAAAGTCTAGACCATTTTGTAGTTTTTGGAATTGATTGTGGTTATAGGTGCAACACAAGAAATAATCTACATGATGGTTAACTTGATCTAGAGTTGGGTGAAGGTTCATGAGAGGTGGTGATTGAAGTTTTTGAGCAATGTTTGCATTTAGAAGATGAAAATCGATGAGAGCTGAGAATTCTTGAGCCCTAATTGATTGTTGGGTGGTATGGTTTGCAAGTGGTAGATGTGGTGGTGGTAGAGGAAGACTTTTTGGAGTGGAAGAGGACTCATTGTGAATTGATTGAGACTCATTGATAGGTTGTGAGGCGAAGAAAGGAAGTAGAAGATGCTTCTTTGATAGGGATAGGTTGTGGTGTGTAAGTAGAAATTTGATTGTTTGAGGTGGTATAATCACTTTTCATGAAATCTCCTAAAGATTGTTTCTTCTGCCAAATTGGTTTGACATAAATTCTAGGCTTTCTAGAGGATGACATAGAGAGGAGAGGAAATATGTCATGAACATGAAGGAAGAATATGAAGGTTTACGTAGGGAAAGAGGGTTCTAATTTTGGCAAAGCATGTTTTAGAATTCTTATAAATTCAAATTGTGATTGGTTATGCAGAGAAATATAGGTTTAGCTATAGGGGTGTTCAGAAAAAGAGAGTCAAAATATTAAAGTGACTGTTTGTACTAGGACGGTCCAGTAAATGATTGGACGGTCCCTTAAATATGGGGGACCGTCATTGGACTAGGGGACCGCCAACAGAAGGGTAAAAATTTCGTCCAGAAAAAAAATTTCTAGTGTGTGTCTATATGCAACATATGTGGAGATGTGATTATCTCGACTCTATAGAAAATAAAAACCTAAGAGATAATACAAAGTCTCCTTAGTTCAATTTTGCTCGATTATCCATGTCGAAATATATATATTAGTTACATTTTTTGACCGAGGATAGTGAGATCAGTATGCATGCATGAAAAACATTTTTGACTTGTATTAATAATGCAAGAAAATGATTTTCCTAAACGTGAGAAGTTTTGAGAGAATAATTTGGGTTTTTTCATGTAAACAAAGTGTTTCAAGTGATGGTTTTAAATATGCGAAGGTTATATCAACGAAAAGTATAATCCAGAAAGTAAATTCTAAATTTTTTATTTTTTGCTCAATAGAATTCTAGACTCAGATTAGAAGGAATAGACTTACAATGTGTTTAGGGAGAATTTTGAGGAATGTGCTCCATCATTCCTAAGCCCAGACGAAGATAGCAAAATGGTTCACGTTTAAGTGGTTTAGTAAAGATATCTGCTAATTTTTCTTTGGTCGGATCTTTTCAATAGATATGTTCCATTTTTGAACATTATCACTAAGAAAGTGGTGACGAATTTCTATGTGCTTTGTGCGAGAATGTTGCACGGGGTTCGTACTTAAGTAAATGGCTCCTTTATTGTCACACATGATTGGGATGTTGTCAAGTGTGATGCCATAGTCTACGAGAGCTTGCTTCATCCATAGTGCTTGTTGACATGCCTTTCCGGCGCTTACATATTCGGCTTTGGTTGTGGAGATTGCTAGTGCCGTTTGTTTCTTAGAGAACCAATAAGTTAAACAACAACCTATGAGGTTCAAATGCCACTAGTACTCTTTCGATCCACATAATCTCCCGCATGATCATAGTCGGCATAAACCAAGGTTTCTATGCCGGTCCCCTTAGGATACCATAATCCTAAATGTATAGTGCCTTTAACATATCGGAAGATACGTTTAACCGCTTAAAGGTGAGAAGTTTTGGGATCTTCTTGGAAGCGAGCACAAAGGCAGACACTAAACATGATATCTGGTGTACTTGCCATCAAATACAACAAACTAGCTATCATGCCTCCATACTTAGTGCTATCTACGGATTCACCCTCTTCATTTTTGGTGAGCTTAGTGTCCGTAGCCATGGGTGTTTTCATGGGCTTAGAGTCCTCTAATCCAAATTTCTTAAGCATTTCCTTAACATACTTAGATTGATTGAAGAAAATTCCATCTTCTAATTATTTTATTTGAAGTCCAAGGAAGAAGTTAAGTTCACCTATCATGCTTATTTCAAACTCGTCAAGCATGATTTTTGAGAATTCTTCACACATGTCTCGACAAGTTGAACCAAATATGATGTCATCGACATATATTTGAACAACTATGATGTTTGAATCTTTCTTCTTAGTGAAAAGAGTGTTATCTACCATTCCCATTGTGTAATCATGTTTAATAAGAAAAGCTTTTAACCAATCATACCATGCTTTAGGAGCTTGCTTAAGACCATACAAGGCTTTCTTGAGATTATAAACATGACCAGGTTTCTCAAAATCAATGAATCCTAGGGGTTGTGCTACATACACCTCCTCATTGATCAAACCATTTAGGAATGCACTTTTCAAATCGATTTGGAACAACTTAAAGTCTAACACATAAGCCTAAGCAAGTAGTATCCTAATGGACTCTAATCTAGAAACGGGTGCATAGGTTTCGTCATAATCAATTCCTTCTTGTTGATTATAGCCTTGCGCTACTAGCCTAGCTTTATTTCTAGACACAACTCCATTTTTGTCCAACTTATTTCTAAATACCCACTTAGTTCATATTAAGGTTGTGTACTTAGGTCTTGGTACTAACTTCCAAACATCGTTAGCCTTAAATTAATTTAGTTCCTCTTGCATTGCGTTGATCCAACTTTCATCTTTCAATGCTTCATTGACATTCTTAGGTTCTATGATTGATACAAAACAAACGAAGTTGCTCCTATCATGTTCTTGTGACCTAAGGGTTCTTTGATTTAAATTTCCTATGGTGTTTTCTAAGGGTGATCCGTAGCTTCCTTAATGTTGGTGGTTTCATCTATTTCCAACGCATCATTCATATTATTGACCCTTAATTTTTTCTTGTTATCCTCGATGGCTTTTTCTTCATCTAGATCATCATCTACCAAAGGTGATGTTTTAGATGAGGGATGGCTTTCATCGAATGCCAATTTGAGTGATTCTTCGACGGTCATTGTTTCTGTTAGGAATTAGAAATTCCCGGTATTAAAGAGTCGGTCACCTCAAGTATATGTAATCGTTAGAAAGCTCGTAGTCGTAGTTATCTTATGTTAAGTAGTATATAGTTTAGTATCACCGTGGAGGACGGACGGGTCTTTACCCACTGTATGCCTGATCCACAGCCCGATGTGTGGCAATTTATGTAAGACTATAAATACTCTCTACCTTCCAAGGTAGAGAGTTGGAGCTCATAATAATATCTTTCACTTTCTCTCACTAAGTTCCCTAAACCTCTAACTTTCTCTCTCTAGAATCCCACTTATTCGCCACCTTGTTGTTATGGTTTGATGTGTATGTGAAAAGTTATATCTTACAATTGGTATCAAGAGCCATGGTTAGATCATATCTTGCACATCTTTGGATTTCTAGTGGTTTTTAGGTGGTTTTTGAGTTTGAAAAAGTTTAGTGGTTTTTGTATCATTTGGTTGATTTCTTGTGTTAAAGTTTGAATTTTGTTAGTACTTTTGTGTTTAGAATCATCACAAGTGTTTAGGTTTTCATTTGGTAAGCTTGAATCATCTTGGTTGGGTTGTTTTTGGATTGAAAAGTGATGTTTATATGGTTTTTCTTGCTAGCGACTTAGCTCACGGATTATTTTCTTCATAGCGACTTGCTTTACAAATTTGTAGCGAGTTACAGGTTTAGACCTAGCGAGTTAGATCTAGCGAGTTAAAGTACAAGTAGTGGACTCTCCACTACGAGTAGCGACTTGGTGGTAGCGACTTGGTCTGTAGCGAGTTGCTCTTTAGCGACTTGTATCTCTAGCGACTTGAGTAGCGAATTGCTGCCAAAATTTTGCTAGCGACTTGGTCTGTAGCGAGTTACTACTTAGCGACTTGCTTTTGTCTAGCGACTTGGGACTCTAGCGACTTAGTGGTGTAGCGAATTAAGTGTTAGCGACTTAGTGCATTATCTTCTAGCGACTTAGTGCATTATCTTCTAGCGACTTAGTGCATTATCTTCTAGCGACTTGAGTGAGTGTTTACGGTTTCTCTTGATTTAGTAAAATCCCGTGAAAGAATCTATTTCCCGGTTTAATCATAGAGTTATAAAATCCCGTTTAATCTGTTAACATGTCTACCAACGTTCCTACTATCATCTCCACTGTTGCCGAAGATGTTCAAGCAGCTGGCTCAGATACTCGTCCACCCATGCTTGACAGAACTGACTATGATTCTTGGGCTCAACGAATCAGATTGTACTGCCTTGGAAAGGAAAATGGTGTCAACATTCTCAAATCAATTGATGAAGGACCGTATCGAGTTGAGACGACTAGAGATATACTTGATACTAATGATGATGGAACTCCTATTTACGGAATGGACAGACCTAAAATCTATGATGAGCTTGATGATAAGGAGAAAAAGAGATTCGATGCAGATATCAGGGCTTCTAACATTGTTCTTCAAGGTCTTCCTAAAGACATCTACAAGCTGATCAATCACAACACCGATGCAAAGGCAGTATGGGATAATGTCAAGATGCTTCTCTCAGGATCAGAATTAACTATGGAAGACAGAGAATCACAACTCTATGACGAATTTGAACACTTCAAGATGAAACCAGATGAGAGTGTCTATGAGTACTATGTGAGATTCCATAAGTTGGTGAATGACATGAGAAACATCAGAATGACTATGCCTAACATTCAGCTGAACTCAAAATTTGTGAACAACATGAATCCCGAATGGCACAAGTTTGTCACCTCTGTGAAGCTCACTAAAGGATTGAAGAATACAAACTATGAGCAACTCTATGCCTTCCTCCTTCAGAATGAGAGACATGCTATGTTTGAAAAATTGGTTCTCAATCAGTTCAGAACCAACCAGGGAGAGACAAGCTCGTCTAATGACTCAACTGCCTTCTACTCAAACATCGGAATCACAACCAAAGCCTCACAAGTCATACCTTTGGGTAATGGTAATCACAAACTCATTCCGGATCCCATGTTCAAACAAGCTGATGCTGATGCACATGTGGGTAACTTCATTAATCAACTAGCTCTTCTGATTAGTCAAAACATGAATTCTCTCCCACAAACCAACAACAACCTCAGAACTGCATCTAACCCACACAATCAAGCTACTGTTAAAGATGGAAGGATCGTGGTGCAACCAGTTCAGGAAAGACAGTATGATTAGGGAAGAGGTGGAGCTGGTAGAGGTTATGTTGGTAACCAGAATCGAGGAAGGAATGGTAACCAAGGTCAAGCTAAGCCGATCAAATGTTATAACTGTGGTGGTGAGGGACACATTGCTAGAAACTGCACATCTCCAAAGCGTCCACAGAATGCTGATTACTTCAGAGATAAGATGCTGCTTGTACAAGCTCAGGACAATGGTGCTGCTTTGGATGAAGAGGAATTGTTATTTCTTGCTGAGGGCAATGCCAAGACTTATGATGCAGATGTGGATGAGCAGCCTATTCAGGAGATAGGTCACAATCATCAGAATGCCTTTCAAGTTGCTGATTGTGATGCATACGACTCTGATGTGGATGATGGACCAACTGCACACACAATTTTTATGGCTAGCATTTCTCCAATGGTTTCTCCCAAGGTCTCTTCTTCACCACTAGCTGGCCCATCCAAGGACAAACTCATCTCAGAGGTACTAAAACTATACGATGATGCTGATGTGCAAAAGATGCATGACAACGTACTATCAACTGAAACTATTGAATCAAATATTGACAATATGGGTAATACCGACATTGTCCCATATGATCAATATGTGAAACAAAGTGAAAGTGAAGTTGTACCAAGTGATGCATCTTCTGCAGTCAACAATGACTATGTTTTTGATGAATACACTGCATGTGCCCCTGATGATTATGTAATTTCTGAAGTAAATGCCTATAAAGAACGTGTTGCTATTTATGAACAACGTGCTAAATTTGAGTTGACCACTCGTGAGCAGGAAATGGATGACCAAGTGCGTACAGTAATTAGAAAAAGTAATTTTAGAGAAGAAGTATTGAAACAAGAATTAAATTCCTTGCAAGAAAAACTTTCTAAAACAGCTAAGCAAAAACAAGAACTTCAAGAAAATGTGAAAATGCTTAAGCAAGAATTTAATGCAAAGGAATCAAAGCTCTTGAGAGATTTTTCTAATCTGAAAACTTTGAAAAACAAACTTGAAAACAAGCTGTACATGCAAGGAAACACCATTCAGACTGCTCACATGATCACTAAGCATAGAGTTCTAAGCGATAAGCATAGCGTTCCCATTATAGATAAACCCAACCCTGAGTATGGAAAGATAGCAAAAGCAGCTCAAAGTGTTATCTATGATGGCAATGAGATTCTTAAACCTAGACAAAAACCTAGCTGCATTGAGTGCACTGAGGATGATAAGAAATTAGATGAAGTCACTAGGGAGAAGATGAATAAGAAACTAAATGATCCGAAATGCAAAGAGAAGAAAGTAATTATCACTCCCCATGACTACAAGAAGGAAAACTGGATTTCCTTGAACAAGTTTAAGACTCAGACATTGTTGACTCCCGAACAAGTCTTCTGGAAAATGGATTTAGATAAGCAGAAAGCTGAAAGTATTGTAGAAACAAACCCTCCCCTTTGGAAAATGCCTAGAGCGACTGTGTATCCTCCTAATACACCAATGCATCTTGTACCTAGAACAATTGCCACTAAAAGCAAGACCTTAATTAGCCAATACGTTATTTTTCAACTATTTGTTGATTTTGAGAAAACTTGCAAGAAAAGGATCACACCCACTGGCATAACTGAAGGAGAAAGGGGTTTTGAACAAATGAAAGAATGTTATTTAACTGAGGTCATGCCTTTCTTTAAACTTCTAAAAGATCACTTTGAGAGTCTTAAAAAGGGGATAGAAACGGATATTAAGGGAATGGAAAAAGAATTTGATGCAATAATAGTTGAAATTAGTGACTATGAGCGTGCACTAAAATATAATGAGATTGAGAGGAAGAACTTGCATACATTGAATGAGACTCTTATTACTGAATGTGTTGCTCAAGATGTGTTTTTCACTGCTTCAAATTGCTCTATTAATGCTTCCAAATTTCATGAACTATCTGTGGCCCTGAAAGTCTCCCATGATCGTGTCATTGAGCTTGAAAAAACTAATTCTAAACTAAACGAGAAAATTGAACTGGATGATCACGACAATTTCGTTAAGCATTTTTCTAAACTAGAAGTTGAGCATTTTAATTTACAACTAAAATATCAACATCTTAAAGAAAATGTCAAAACCTCAAATGTCAAGACATCTTCAGATGCTCCAGAGTTTGATGCAGTTTTTCAAATTAACAAACGTGATGAACAGATTTAAGCTCAGTGCAACACGATCAGAAAGTTGAAAGCACAAATCTCTCAATTAAAGGGTCAAACGAACAATATGACAGGCTCCCAAATGCTTCCTCCTTTAGATTCTCATAATTCTCAAACGTTTCATCTTCAAAACTTAGTAAATGCTTTACAAACGGAAAACGAAAGTTTTCTAGAAGAAAATGAAAAGGTTAAACGTCATTTCAATGAGTTATTTGAATCAATTAAGGTCACTCGTAACAAGAATAACGAACAAATAGCTTCATTGCAAAAGGAAATTGAGAATCTGAAGAGTCAGGTAAAAGGGAAAATGCCAATGACCAATGGGGAGAATGTTGTATCAAAGGTTCACTCTTGTAATAAATATGCTTTATCTGTGACATATGTCCCTCCTCATCTAAGGAACAACAAACTTGCCATTCAAACATACTTCTCATCCCTTAAGGATTGCCTAGAATGTCTGCGTGAGATTGTTGAAGAGGATAAGCTAGAAAAACCTCATGATAATGCAATTGGACATGCATGCTTATATGCCAAACGATCTCAAGAAATCTTAGAATGCTTGATCACAATATGCCCAAAGTCATTAGGTGAGAGAGTTAATCCTTTGATTCCATGCTCAATGCCTAACGCTAAGTATGATATGCATTCGATTCCCAATGTTTTGAATGTGAACCGTTAGTGTGCCTTTGAGTAGTTCAGATTCTAGATCCGTCAATGCTAAGAAAGAGAACTCAAATATGCCTTCTAGGAGTACCAATCTCAGTACCTCTAGTTTTAAGAAAGTGAACCTTAGTGCACCTGCATGTAGTTCAGATCCCAGCACATCTAAACAGGTGGTGCAAAGAGTAGTAAAACAAACTAATGTTCCCATTCCCTCTACAGGAGTAATCAGTGACATTAAAGGGAGCAGGTCAAAGTCTCAAGACAATACAAGGAATGATAGGACCTCGCAAGCTAAGAATGTGCACTGGAAAAGAGTAGAAGAACAATCTAGGAACTTTAAGTTTGAATCGAATAAAACGAATCGTGTTGATTCTAGTATTAGCCATAGGCGTACTGTAATTAATTCGAATTCTGATACTATTTGCAAACCTTGTACTGATGACTGCTTGAATTCTGTTTCTAATCATGAATGTGGTGTTACTGTTCTGCCTAATGATGTTAATTGTCCAGTTAATATTGTTAATGCTAAAATTCATGCTAAGAAGGCTAAAAGGCAAAAACGAAAGAATGTTAGAAAACAGTGGAAACCCACAGGAAGAACATTCAGTAAAATAGGCTTTTATTGGACACCTGTTGGTCTTAAGAATAATCAGATAATGCCCACTAGAAAATGGATGCCTACTGGTAGAACTATTCCCTTAAGAAGTGATCACACTGTGAACAGGGCTAATACTGACACTAGTACTGCATCTATTCACAACGATTCCATTGCCTCACTTTCTGATATGAATGCTTCTATTTCTGATGTGGGTGTTCCAAACATTGTTACTAACCAAATGGAACCCATTCTTGCATGGGGATCACAATTATCCAGTTATCCATTCTTGTCTGTGTTCAACTGCAGATCGTTCAAATCGTTCTGTGGTACCTGGACTCAGGCTGTTCCAAGCATATGACTGGAGACCGGTCGCGGCTCATGAACTTCGTGAGCAAATTCATCGGGACTGTTAGATTTGGTAATGATCATTTCGGTGCCATTATGGGTTATGGAGATTATGTTGTTGGTAATAGTGTCATCTCTAGAGTTTACTATGTAGAAGGTTTGGGTCATAATCTGTTCTCTGTTGGTCAATTCTGTGATTCTGATCTAGAAGTTGCCTTCAGAAAACATACCTGCTTTGTTAGAGATCTTAATGGTAAGGAACTGTTAAAAGGAACTCGTGGGTCAAATCTTTACACCATCTCTATCGATGACATGATGAGGGCTTCTCCAATCTGCTTGTTATCAAAGGCTTCAAAAACAAAGTCATGGTTATGGCATCGTCGTCTCAATCACTTGAACTTCGGCACCATCAACGATCTTTCCAGAAAGGACTTAGTTATAGGTTTACCTAGACTAAAGTATGAAAAGGATCATCTTTGTTCAGCATGTCAATTGGGAAAAAGCAAGAAGTATGCCCATAAACCCAAACCTTCCAACTCTGTCACAGAAGTTCTTCATATGATTCATATGGATTTATGTGGACCAATGAGGGTGCAGAATATCTTTGGGAAGAAATATGTGTTAGTTGTGGTTGATGATTACTCTAGATTCACCTGGGTCAAGTTCTTAAGGACAAAGGATGAAACTCCTGATATCATCATCAAACTCATCAAACAGCTGCAGGTTCGACTTAACAAAACTGTCAGAATTATCAGAACAGACAATGGAACTGAGTTTGTCAACAAACAACTTAGTGAATTCTATGAAAGCGTTGGAATCAGCCATCAAAGAAGTGTTCCACGAACCCCACAACAGAACGGTGTAGTTGAAAGACGAAATCGCACTCTTGTTGAAGCCGCTAGAACAATGCTGATCTACTCAAAGGTTCCAATGTTTCTCTGGGCTGAAGCAATTGCCACTGCATGCTACACACAAAATCGTTCCCTGATTCACACTATTCATGGAAAAACTCCATATGAACTCGTCCACAACAGAAAACCTAATCTATCTTTGCTTCGTGTGTTTGGTGCATTGTGCTATCCAACTAATGAGGGTCAAGACTTGGGCAAACTTAAGGCTAAAGCTGACATTGGAGTATTTGTAGGATATGCACCAAACAAAAAGGGATACCGAATCTACAACAAAAGAACCCGAAATATCATGGAAACAATTCACGTTACGTTCGATGAGCTGACCGGTCAAATGGCTCCTGGACACTCCAGCTCAGGACCCGCACTTCAAAACAGTCCCATTGGTTCAACCCTTGTTCCAAACTCCTCTCAAGAAACTCCATATGTACCTCCATCTGAAGATGATGTAAAGAAATTGTTTGATCCTATGTTTGATGAACTGTATGATTCAATTACTAATGAGGTGCTGATCCCTACAACAGAGGATGCTCATATTCCAGTGAATGAAGTCAATCCCTCAGTCTCAATATCTTTAAGTCAAGAAGCACCTGGTGCTGATCCTTCAGTCTCATCAACAAATCATCATTCTTCAAATGTACATCATGGAAATGTTTCTGGCATCAATGATGAAGTTAATCCCTTTGCGACTCCTGAAGATGCTCCATTTGAAAACATATTTGCTACTCCTGAATCATCATCAGAACCATCTTCTTCAGGAGACATCGACTCAGCTACCTCAGTTCCTCAACAACTGCCACATGAACACCTCAGAAAATGGACTCACGATCACCCCTTAGACAACATCATTGGAAATCCCTCTCGTCCGGTATCAACCCGGAAACAACTCGCAACCGATGCCTTATGGTGCTTCTTCAACTCCGTACTATCTAAGATCGAACCAAAAGATGTTAAAACTGCCATGAATGAAGATAGCTGGTTCAATGCCATGCAAGATGAAATTCATGAGTTTGATCGTCTTGATGTATGGGAGTTAGTACCTGCTCCAGACTGTGCTATGATTATAGCTCTCAAATGGATCTTCAAAGTAAAACTTGATGAGCATGGTGATGTGTTGAAGAACAAGGCTCGATTAGTTGCTAAAGGATATCGTCAAGAGGAGGGTATAGACTTTGAAGAATCTTTTGCTCCAGTTGCTCGAATCGAGGCAATCAGAATCTTTCTGGCTAATGCTGCTAGTAAGAACATGGTAGTATATCAGATGGATGTAAAGACGGCATTTCTGAACGGAGATCTTAAAGAAGTCGTCTACGTCAGCCAACCTGAAGGATTTGTGAATCAAGAGCATCCTACTCACGTTTATCGTTTGAAGAAGGCTCTTTACGGTTTAAAGCAAGCTCCAAGGGCATGGTATGATACACTGTCAAAGTTTCTTCTATCAACCGGATTCATCAAAGGAGCAGTTGATCCTACATTGTTCACCAGGAAGTCAGGCAAACATTTAATTCATGTTCAAATTTATGTTGATGATATTATTTTTGCCTCGACAGACCCAATGGAATGTGATCGTTTTTCAAATGAAATGAGTTCAAAGTTTCAAATGTCAATGATGGGACAAATGTCATTTTTCTTGGGATTACAAATTTCACAAAGTCCCGGAGGCATTTTCATAAATCAATCTAAATATGCAACAGAGATTTTAAAGAAATTTGGATTTGATTCAAGTGACCCTGTTGACACCCCCATGATTGACCGAACCAAACTAGATGAGGATCTCTCAGGGATCATGATTGACCAAACAAAATATCGTAGTATGATTGGATCCCTGATGTACCTCACAGCTAGTAGACCAGACATCTTGTTCGCTGTTTGCATGTGTGCTAGATACCAGGCTAAGCCTACTAAAAAGCACCTTGAAGCGGTTAAACGGGTCTTTCGGTATCTCCAAGGAACCATCAATATGGGACTTTGGTACCCAAAAGACACCGGTATGTCACTAACAGCATATGCAGATGCAGATCATGCAGGGTGTCAAGATACTCGTCGAAGTACGTCAGGAGGTGCTCAGTTTTTGGGTGATAAGCTTGTGAGCTGGTCTTCAAAGAAGCAAATGAGTACTTCTATTTCCTCTACAGAGGCTGAATACATAGCCATGTCATCTTGTTGTGCTCAAATCTTATGGATGAGATCTCAATTATCTGACTATGGCTTTGTATTCAACAAAATCCCTCTGTACTGTGATAATAAAAGTGCTATTGCTCTCTCATGCAACAACGTTCAACACTCAAGAGCAAAGCATATCGACATTCGACATCATTTCATCAGGGAACAAGTGGAAAAAGGTGTGGTGGAACTATATTTTGTGAGGTCTGAATATCAGTTAGCAGACATCTTCACCAAAGCTCTTCCAAGAGAACGTTTTGAGTTTATTCTTCCACGTCTTGGCTTGAAAAGCCTTCAACCAGAAACACTCAAACGTCTTCAGGAGGAAGACGAGGAGTAAAGGTCTTTCTTCTTCTATCTCTTGTATATATCTATTCGAAAAACAAAATACAAAAATATAAAACTTTCAAAATCCATAAAAATTTGAAAAATTCGAAAAATCTTCAAAAAATATTGTCATTTTGTCATGTTTCTCTCGATTCGATTATATCTACGGTCTTGATGTTGTCATTCAAAGAATGACACGGGACTTTAGATGTTGTTCGAATTTTTATTAAAAAAAAAAAAAAAAAAAAAAAAAAAAAAAAAAAAAAAAAAAAAAAAAAAAAATATTTGGGAGAAAGAGAAAAAATGGTTTACTGTAATTTTTCAGGCAATAACCCGTGTTTAAAAGAAAGAACAGAGCCATGTTTTATCATGTTTTCAAAATTCCATGCTCTGATTCTATAAACATTTATCTGCTGAAAACTAAATGCTTTGAAAAATAACTCGATCTCTATTTTTGATAATCATCAGGACTTATTTGTCAAAATCTCTATCTCTCAATCAACAACCTATGTCATTGATTGAGGGGGAGAATGATGTCAATTAAATTAAAAAGTTATTTGGCATTAAATTGTTTTCAAAAGATGTACATGCATGTTCTTATCAGTTAAAACGCTTTCATAATCAAGTCACAATTCCCCTTAAAAGCTTTCAAAGTCAATTTAAATCAATAAGAGATCACAAATCTCAAATGATTTGATAATTGTGATCGGGGGAGAATGTGTGATTTAAATTGGATTTAAACTGATAATTAGGTAAATGGTTTTATAAGGATGTACATGCTATCCTGCCCACATGTGACAAACGATTTCAAATTTTCCATGCACATGTTGAGGGGGAGCATCTATCTTAAACCTATGATTTGAAATGTGATCAACTTATCTCAATGTGCAAGGTCCCTCTAGTATGTGCAAAACTCTTTTCAAATCTCGAGGCACATATTGAGGGGGAGCGAATTTATGGAAACCTCATCCTTCCCGGAAATGCTATTTCTACTTGATTTGATGTGGGAAGTGATGTTGATATCTTTTAGAAAATGGTAATCAAAGAAGTTAATTCTTTCTCTTGCCTCCGTGTGCAAAACATTTTCAAATATTTGATGCACATGTTGAGGGGGAGTTCTCGTTCTAAAAATATCAAAAACAATTCAGGTACAAAATGCTTTGATAATATATCACAAGTATCTGAATTGATTTTCAAATGGTTTTCAATTGGATCCAATGGCAGATGAACAATACCAAATAGACCGACCAACTTTACTTTATGTACGGTGATATAAGGATGATAAGGTTAGGTATTGGTTCCCATGATCCGCCAGAACTGGAGGGATCTACCCAGGGACAATCCACTAGTTAGTGTAGAAGTCCTTAGGTATGATGATAAAAGGAGAAAAGTGAGATATGGGAAGAGTGCGGACTGAGATAGAGCAAGTACTGGAACAAACCCAACAAGGTTCTTGCTATGAAGTCTCGGTAAGCACTGAAGGGGTTGAAGAATTAAAAAGAACTGAATGAAAGAAAGGGTGAAAACAAATAGCCCTCCATTTATTCAACCTTAGGGCAGATACCGGGTTCAATTCATATGCTACTGATGGTAACATCGGTATTGAAGACAAGACGTCATGGACCCAGTGACGCACTGCACTTCAACTTTCCAAACCACTCAAGTTCCTCTTAAAAGGACTTGTTTCATTCTCACGGGGAACCGACATTATCTATCGACTTTCTCTTAGAGATGGTTGATATTGAAGAAGGAGACCCTCTCCCTAGTCTCCGGCACAGGATCCAAATATGCACATATTGAGTCTAGAGCCACGAGATCATCAATAAATCTCATTAGGACACTTTCAATGAAGACTCTCTGTTTCACACAATGTGGAAAGAGAGATTATATCTTGAGTCCTACGCATTATCCTTGTGGTATTGCCAGAATATCTGAGTGATATGTCTACATATTCACTATGAAGATGGAAAGCCTTCTGGAGCCAACATCAAACAAGCTCCTGGTAGGTGGCATGTGAGATCTATTATATAGATCAACCATGTGAAAACTGAACAGAAACAATGGGGCGATTCAATCTCTTGAATCAATCCTGGTTCAGGTTATGGATTGACGGATACCTTTGAAAAACCGGTCGTTGTGCTTAAAATCTCTTTTCTTTAGCACATCGACCGTGTACTCATTTTTCAAACCAAAAGGTGTTTTTATGATTGATAATTGATTTTCAATAAAACCTTCGTTGTATTGCAAAAACAATTTCTATTGAGCAATACACGATTGTTTTTCAAATCTCTTTTCATCAATCAGTGGATTTAAAATTCGCTGGTTCACTCACTCCGTGTTGTCTTCTTTGAGACGTTCCGGTTTGAGAACAGCTAAAGCAGCTGCGAAACCCTGTCAAGGAAATTCTTCGAAATTATACCTGATCACAGGCAGTACATGTACTGATCAACGGGGAACCGTGGGCCGTGTACCTCAATTCAATGAAAGTTATCAAAGACACTTTCGTGCGATTTATTGCTAAATGTTGTATGCAGGTACACCCGACGTTTGCAGCTGATCAGAATGAAGCGGTCAATCCATAGCCGCATGCTCACTTAACACATTCAACTCAAAGAAATCATGATTAGTGCATCAATGACTCTGATATTTTCACTCCAAGCTTCTGCTACGCTGCTGCCAATATCATGATTCAACAAATGCTTCCGCTACTCTGATGAGAAGACATCATGATCCAGAATGTGAGCATGTCGGTCCTAAAGTCACAACGCCACAAAGGATGTATTAGAGATTTTTGATAGCTGATGATCTCAAAAGATGGCTCAAAATTATTATCACGTGGATCAGTAAAAGACCTCCACTTGGAGTATCCAAACATGCAATGTGAAGAATCAATGACTACGAGCTTAGAAGCAAAGGACTACATCAAGAATGCAAGAACTATTTTTTTGTAATATCTAGTTGTATTCAATGTAATTTTGGTACATGATTGAGGTGACCTCCCTTAGGGGGAGATTGTTAGGAATTAGAAATTCCCGGTATTAAAGAGTCGGTCACCTCAAGTATATGTAATCGTTAGAAAGCTCGTAGTCGTAGTTATCTTATGTTAAGTAGTATATAGTTTAGTATCACCGTGGAGGACGGACGGGTCTTTACCCACTGTATGCCTGATCTACAGCCCGATGTGTGGCGATTTATGTAAGACTATAAATACTCTCTACCTTCCAAGGTAGAGAGTTGGATCTCATAATAATATCTTTCACTTTCTCTCACTAAGTTCCCTAAACCTCTAACTTTCTCTCTCTAGAATCCCACTTATTCGCCACCTTGTTGTTATGGTTTGATGTGTATGTGAAAAGTTATATCTTACAGTTTCCTTATTGAGGACTACATAGGCTTTGCTAGTTTGTGAATATCATAGGACTACACCTTCGTAAGACTTTGGGTCAAACTTGGTGAGATAGTCTTTGGTGTTTAGAATGAAGAATTTTCTTCCAAACACTTTTAAGCAATCAAGAGTAGGTTTCCTACCTTTCAAGATTTCGTATTGGGTTTTTCCAAAAATTGGTCTAATGAGAATCCTATTGAGTAAATAGGAGGAGGTGTCTATGGCATTTCACCATAATGTTTGAGGTATGGATTGTTCGTTTAACATCATTCTACTCATTTCTTGTAGGGTACAATTTTTCCTTTCAACTACCCCATTTAATTGTGGAGTGCGAGGAGCAGAGAAATTGTTAGTAATGCCATTAGCATCACATTAAACTCCAAATTGCACTTCATTGTCAAATTCCCTACCATGATCCATCCTAATGGAAACTATGGAACATCCTAGTTGATTTTGGACTTTATTACTAAATGTTTTGAAATGATAAAAGGTTTCTGTTTTATTCTCAAGAAATCTAGTCCAAGTATATCTAGAGTAATCATCTACTATTATTAAGGTGTAGAGATTTCCTCCGTAGCTCCATACGGCGGAAAGACCGAAAAGATCCATGTAAAGAAATTCTAGACATCTATAGGTTGAGACTATATTCTTAGGTTTGTGGCTATAGTGATCTTGTTTTCTAACTTTACAAGTGTCACATAAGTGTTGGTCAAATTTAAGTTTAGATAAATTCCTAACCAAATCTTTACATGCCAATGATTGCAATATTTGCGTGACCTAGTCTCCTATGCCATAATTTCGAATTATCATTAACCGTATCTAAGCATTTATTATCACTAGACATATTTCTCATTTTCATGACATATAAATCACCTTTCCTAATACCTTTGCCAATGACCTTTCCATCCTTAATGATTTCATTACCTACTTTGAAAAAGATCACTTTGCACTTGTTATCACATATTTGACTAATACTTAGAAGATTGAATCCTAAGTTATCTACATGCTCAATATTAGTTATTGTAAGAGAGTTGTGAGTGATCGTACCTTTGCCAATGATATTACCTTTGAGTTTACTACCAAAAATGACATTGCCTCCATGGCATGATTGATATGATGAGAATAGCTTTCAATTACCCGTCGTGTGATTAGTGCATCCGCTATCTCTGATCCATTCGTCGGGCACCAAATCGATTACCAAGAATATTTAATAATATCACAAAGTAACTCAAACATATGGTCCCCAATATCTTATGGTTCCAAAGTTGTTAGCATCAAATATCCCATGCATTTGTTGCATTTGACTTGGATGTTGTAGAGGCGAGTAGAATCCTAGAGGTGTAGGATTATTATTCCATGATATCGGATACATGTTTGGATGAATTTTTTTTCTAGGTGGTGTTGATGTAGCTTGTCTTTGAGAGACATTTATTTTTGTAGGAGGTGGAGTTTTTGACCTAATCATTGGTTTATTAAATCCTACTCCGAGTTTCGATGATGGTTTATAGAAACGTTTAACTTCTCTTATACTAGCAACATGTATTTTAGTATTCATAACTATCAAGTGTTTTGGTGCAGGACCTAAGATAGATTTTTGACAAAGAGACATATTTGTCTTCTGCTGGCAGTCCTTTAAATGCTAGACGGTCCTTTATATTTGAGGGACCGTTTAGCTGTTTTTGGGGACCGTCGTCAGTGGACTCAGTTACCAGGGGTTTCATAAATTTAATTTGTTTTGTCCCGCTTGTGGATGCTTTGAAGAGTTATAACCTAAACCCGTTTTATCATCTGATATTTTTTGAGCGTTTAATATTTCATTAAGAGCGTGAGAACTCTTTTCAAATCTAATAACTTTTGAGGCTTCCTCTTTGAGTTCTTCATTTTCGATTTTAAGCTTTTGACAAAATTTACACTCGATATCAATTTTCTTGCCTTTTACGAGTCTAGATAGTTTATCTTTCAATTTGGCAAATTTCTTTCTCTAGTTTAGATTTAAGGGATTTTAAAGATTTGTTTTTGAAAATTATCTTTTGACTTATTTTGCAAAGGCGATCATACTCTTCATCTAATTTAAGTGAATCTAAAGAAGATGTGTCATTATTATAGTAATCGGTTTTGAGACGTACCTCTTTTAAAGTTCCCGCCATTAAACATGTTTCGTCTTTGGTCTTGTCGTTGTTCTATTCATCGCTATCACTCCAAGAACCCCTGATGTATGCCTTTTGATTCTTTTCTCTTGGTTGTTGAGGACATTCTCCTACTAGATGTCTTGGATCACCACATCTAAAACGTCTTCTTTTGCTTTTACCATACTTATCATCATGATTCTTTTAATATGACTTCTTTTCTTCTAGCGGTTGTCTTACTTATATACCTCTTCGCTTGAAGAACTTCTTGAAGCCTCTAACCGCCATGGCATATTCTTCGTCTTCACTTTCCAAACTTGAGCTTTCTTTTACACCCGTATCCCGGGTGGGGGACCTAGATGAAAATATACTAAGTCTTAAAGGAGTAAAGTGGAATATATGATGTTTGGTTAAGTAAAGAGGTAGTGCTGATCTGCTATAGCCGATACAACGTATTGGTAAGTACCAATACGGCGTATCGATTGAGTTAAGAAAGTTAAGATTATGCTTGTAAGCCTTGATATGGCGTATCCGTGGAATGGATATGGCATATCGTCCCTTGAGTAAAATCGGTTTGTTCTAGTACTGATACAACGTATCGGTATAAAGGAATGTGGAGTATAGGAGGTCTAGTATGGATACGACATATCCATTGGGATGGATACGGCTTATCGACCTAAAATACGCAGAATGATAAAAATGCCCTTTTAGCTAAAACCTTCCCCATTTATTTATAAGTTTCCACACTCTCTTGTAAAGAAGAGTGTGTATAAGTTGGGTGTCAGTTAAGAGAGAAGGATAAGGAAGAAATGGAAGCTTGAGGTGATGATGTGATGGTTTGAAGATGGTAACTTAATGGGTTAGTCCCTAGCATGGATTATCATAAGGTAAGTGATGTTTAATTAGTGTTATTGGATGAACTGAAAAGTTAGGGTTTGTAAACCATAACTTGGGATTAATGGGTAAATGGTGTTTTAAGATAAATTAAAGGGTAATGATGCTTATGAGATGAGTTTATAATGGGTTTAAGCTAGTATATGATGGGATTGGTTATCATATAATCAATATATGATTATATGATAACTAGAGGTGTTATAAGTAAGTTAATGGTTATATGAACCATTGATTATGGTTAATTGAGTATGTGTTAAGTGTTTATGTGTATGAGGATGATGAGCTAGGATGATGATGATGATGATAGTGATAATGATGATGATGACTATGATGAATTTAAGAATGGTAGCTTAGCTTGGAATCAAGGTAAATAAACCGGTTATAAGTTAATGTTATATGGATTTCAATGCATTATGTGTTAAGTGTTGTTATGTTAAGGTTATTGAATGACTTGATGTGTGTGTGCTTATGTGAAAGTAGATCATAAGGCTAGTTTGGCATAACTAGCAAAAGAATGATAGAATAGGGTGGATTTAGTTAGAGTGTGAATGGTGATGCTTAATCGGTGTAAGGTATGTTTTATGATTAATGTTGTGAAGGAATAATGGTTATAATGGTTATAATGTGTAATGTATGATTGATGTATGATGTTAAGTTATATCCGCCTTACTTACTAAGCTTTATGCTTACAGTTTAATGTCACAATGTTTTGTAGGTTCTTGTGATAATTCCTTAGGTTGGACTAATGCTTAAGGGTTGGATATGCGAAAGATTAGAAGGTAGTATGCGTGTAGGAGCTAGGTAGAATACCGAGCTCTATGACAAAGTTACCCCCGATGGTCTTTTAAAGGTTGTAATGTGTCTTTAAGTGTCATAATGTATGTTATGGTTGTTAAAGTGATTGAATGTCAAATGGGTCATTATTAAAATGGTTTAATGTGGTTATGGTTATGGTTAAAAGGATGTTTGGATGAATGCTTATTTATACCCATTTTGGGTTAAAACGGGTCAAGTGGCATGTAAGTGAATGGTTATGGGTTATATGATAAACGAATAACATTTTATGAAGGTTATAGCATGGTAATGGTGTCAAAGTGGGTTTTGTTGTGTGTTGAGTTTATGTAGGTTTTCCTGCTGATGTTTTGTCTCAGATGGTCTGATATGGAGTATCCATTATATGGATACGGCGTATTAAGTGGTTATGGTGATATGGTGTATCACCTTGGGGTGGTATGGCATATGGACCTCAGATCCAATACGGCGTATCCCATTATATGGATATGGCATATTGGGGGTCACATAAGGGTTGTTTGGTTGTGTTATGGTAATTGCGTAAAATGTTTTAAAAGGAAATCAAGTATGTGTTTTTTAATGTATTTAAAGTGTTGTAATGTCATGTATTCTGGTCTTTAAACGAAAGGTTCAAGCGAGTCTGGTAAAGTCAAACGTTTCCGCGTCAAAAGTTTTAATTTCCAGCCAAAACGGGCACGGAGTGTAACACTTTCATTATCACCAGATTCCTTTTTAGCATTTAGAGCAAGAGATCTCATTTCCACTTTTCTTTTGACTATTTCAGAATCATTCTTGATGATTTGCTAATGAACTTTTAGGTTTCTAATGAGCTCATCAAGCGATAGTGAAGCTAGATCTTTGGATTCTTTAATTGCCGTGATCTTTGCTCTCCATTTTGGATGTAAAGCCCTGAGAAATTTTCTAACACAACTCTTGACAGAGATACCCTTATCAAGGGCTTTTAGACTAGTGATGATAGTATTAAATCTTGTAAAAGCATTATCTATAAATTCATCTTCAGAAATGACGAGTTATTCATAATGTTGAACAAGAAGATCGATTTTATTATCTTTGACTTGATTATTACCTTGATGAGTTACTAGCAAAGTTTTCCAAATTTCCATAGCCGTATTACACATAAAAATTCTTTGAAATTCCTTTTTGGGTAAAGCATTATAAATCGCCATTTTTGCTTCATCATTTTTTGCTAATTTCTTTTTAAGATTATCACTTTGTTTTTCAAAGGGAACCACTTCATCTCTTTTGGTTTCTGGATTATGTTCAATAGGTTCAAAGTCACTCTTGGTAATAACATGCCAAAGATCAAGATATTTTGATTTCACATAAGTTTCGAATCTTGTTTTCCAATAAATGAAGCAATCAGCTTCGAAAAGTGGTGGTCTTTGCATAGATTGCCCTTCTTGATATTTTTCGAAATCCATACATCGATTCAAGTTTTTAAAATACAATATATTTTAAAAAATCTTGATTGACGTGGCTCTGGTACCAATTGTGGAAACTAGAAGGGGGGTTGAATAGTTTCACCGTTTGTATATTACGTTTTAAAATATTTTACAAGTTTCTTTTAAATATTTTTAGATTCGAACTTTATGCGATATCAACACAAGAATATAAGAACACAATGAATATAAACAATATTTACGAAGTAAGGAATGTAAAGGAGTAAAAAGAAGAAACGATCAAACCAAGACACGAAGATTTATAGTGGTTCAGCTACGAAACTCTATCTTCGCCCTACTCCATTCCTCAAGTATCATACTCGAGAGTTCACGACCACTATGTCAACAAGCTCCCTTTAGGAGGAGAAAACCATACACCAACGCTTATACCAATTTATGACACTAAGCGAAATGTCGAGTTTTAATCCTAGCTATAACCAATCTACACCACACTACACACAATACTACACGGTCCAATCTACAATCACCCACGGACGTACACAACGTCCAATTCTACCTATTACACAACAACTCACGACTTACATAAGTTGAATCTACCAATATCCAAGAATTGAGATATAAGGAATACAGATCGAGGAGAAATGTAACAATGGTTACGAGGTGAATGAGTAGACTCCAACACTTCATTTCTTGACGAATACAAGTGTTCTTCTCTTGCACTTTGAGGGAAGATGAATGTGATCACTTGTAAACAATTACCAATGTGTTAATATGATCAAAGATGAGAGGTTTGAAAGATTTGAGAAGACATAAATGTTTAGTGCTTAAGAGGTGAATTTTTCTGTGGAATAGTGAAGTATTTATAGTCATCAAGAGGAGCAGAGGACGGTCCCATAAAGGCTGGACGATCCCATATATATATGGGACTGTCCCATAGACTCCGCTTTAGTTTTTTTCTTTTAGTGAAGAAAGGTTTATCTAGTGAAATTTATCTGATTTGGGTGGAAGAATTCAAATTCAAATATTTTCTTATGAACAAAACATTTCTTTAAATTATAAAAATAATTTGTAAAAGTTATTTGTAAAAAAATTTGTCACATTTATGAAAATGGAAGCTTTAGGGACAAAATAACTTCTTTGATCACTTAACAAGATTGGTAAAATGTTTATTCATACCTTAAGTGATGTTGTAGATGAAACGAGATTTATCAAATAAAACTTATCAAATATATTTTTACATAACGTGTTCTTACGTTTTGTGATTATCAAAACATAGAAAGATCGAATAATACAAACAACATTATTGACATTATTTGTATTAACAAGTTCTAAGGGTGTTTTGGAAGCTCATTTGGGTGGTCTTTGCATTTGTGTTCCTGTGTTCCTTTGACAACCTCAAACATTTCATCATCACTTTTGTAAGGATCATCTTCATCTCATTTTATTTTTCCTACATTTACACATCAATTACATGTTTATATCATGATCATGTTGTGTAATGTTTTTTTAAAGAAATAAGTAAACATATCAAATGTGTTCTTGAGTAAATAGTATATATAATAAGTGTAAAGATATGGTTTCACACTTATCACACATGTTGTTACTTATATATATATATCGTTAGATGATATTATGGACTTCTTGTTAAAATGAATAATATCGAATTAAAACTAGTGAGGATGTTGTATATGTTTATGTCTTTAATAATTGATGTTCTTGATAAATTGGTGGCAGGGATAAAGATAGTATGTAATTGTTATTGAGTTGTTCTTATGATGAAGATTGGTGGAAGGGATTAGGATAATTTGGAGTTGTGATTTGTGGTGAATCAAAATGGTGAAATGTATTAAATGTAGTTTTGCAAAACAGAAATTAGTGGCTGTTCTAATTGCAAAATACAGGAAAATGAGCTAAGTTTTTGTAATATTTGACTAAAACAATAGAAAATGGACTTTATAAGCTAAACGTGTCCGCTCGAATTGATAAAACGAAGCTATAACGAAGAAACTACAGCTATAAGAAGTTACGACAAAAATATAATAAAATTGCAGTTACCAGCTTTTAAAAACTAAGTGTCGAGCTGATTCGCGCGAGGGACAAGGTTGGACCCCAATTTTGGTGGGTTTAGATTCAAAACTAGTATTTTTCACCTAATTGTTCAACTATTACAGACATAATCAGAATAAATATTGTTCAGAAATAAGGACAGAGAAATTGTTTTTTAAACAAGGGAGTCATCACTCCTGATCAAGGTCATGATCCATAGACTGATACTGAGTGGGATCAAATGGGGTACTTGTAATGCTTTTGGGGGTCTCCTGAGGATGCATGTATGCCACTCCTTGTTGAACTCCGAGTTACATCCGGTTGATACACATATGGAGCTCCATGCCAACGAGTGTGGCTCAGGTGAATTCTTCAAGCATTTGGCTCGTGCGGTCCGCGTTCCACTGAAAGAAGTCTTGTAGGAGCACCTACATTTGATTCAAATCATGAGAAAAACTATCAAACTGGGTGCTCAACCCATACATCCCCGCGGCCAAATAATCTATATTCTCATTAAAGAGACTTTCCATTCAGTTAAGCCATCCATCAATCCCCTGAAGTCTATCCCGAATGCTCATGGTAGCCCTCATTCTAGCTCTCGGGGCTTCCTCCTCAGCGCCCGTTTGGCTACCACCAGCTTCACTGCCCCCAGCTTGACTCCCACTAGCTCCTTTACCTCTAAGCGGATCATCCGACATCATCTCAGCTTCACCAAGTCCATTCAACTGAAAAATCCCAAATTCTACTAGCTTGCTTATCCCAATCAAGCTAGTGTCCATATATTGAGTAACCAATAACAAGGCTTGAGGAGTCATCAACCCAAGACTCTTAGCAAGCTTCCCAATCAAATGACCACCCTGAATCATACTTTTCTTGGTGAACCCCTTTGCACCAGTAGCCATGAACTTCACCAAGTACCAAGGAACATCAATCAAATTCCCTCCATCCTTACCATGCAACAAATACAAATCATCAATCGTCATCTTCTCCCTAGCTGAATGTCTTCCTTTAATCGAACAGGAAATGATCCTATGCACTAGGCGGCGAATGGGGCTTCTGATCAAGGTGTAGGATGGAGGGTACCTAGAGTCATACCTAGGAACGGCAGAGATAATGTTGAAATAGTTGATGGGGTTGTAGTCAGCAGGCTTGGTTCTCTAGAAATTATTGTAAAATTCAGTCCACATATTGGACCCTAAATCCGCCTCAGTGTACAAACCCATTTGAATCATGAACTCCCTCAACGTCATCTCTCTCCTAACCCCACCAAGCTGAAAATGAAGCGATGGTTGATTAATGCTCAAAACTCCTTCATTAAACTCAACAGATGCCAAAAACTCCCTCACATATTCTGGGATGACATGCTCCTTAATCTTGAAAAGCCTCAACCATGCTGAGCATGTGAACGAACCTTTGTTGCTTGAGTATTTAACCCTGCAAAACTTCGTTAGTAGCCTTCCCGCTACACCATTGTTTACGGTTTCAAATTCAGAAAAGTCAAGGGCTTCAAGTGTATCAATTTACTTTTTAACCAAATTAACGTAGTCATCCCTGCATGATTGCCTTCCTTGATCATTGTAGGCTAAGAAATGAATCCATTGAGCAGGTTGTTGTTGTTTCCTGAAAAGAGAAACACAATATAAAAATATCAGGATACTGTTAAGGAATTATAACGTAAAATTATCGCATGGTTATGCCGTAACTAATGTTATTACGTCATAATCCTAATAATGGGTTACGTCATAATCCGTCCACAGAATAAAACATCCTATCTGAACACCAACTACGACGTAATCTAATCCCACAATTACGCCGTAATTCCCAATGCGATTGATAAGGACCACAATGGTTACGACTGGGTAATGATTACGCCGTAACCACCAAAATTTACCCAACACCAATAAAGGAACAAAATTTACCCACCAAAATTTACCCAACATCAATTAAACAAGTCAATAGCATGAAATAATACGAGGGAAGCAAGATCCCCAAATTGATAAAATATAAACCCTGATTGAAAAGTTGAAAAATTGAAAAATCAAAAGTGTTAAGAAGTAATTACCAGCCATTCTTGAATGTAGGAGATGATCCAGATTACAAAACGAAATTGTTTTAGGAAATTTTTTTACTGTAGCGATGGCTATGAAAAGTAGTGGTAAAAACCTAGACGTTAAGTCGTAGCTTTGTTTTTATACCAAGAAGAAATTAAGGTGTAACTGAAATAGGGAGTTACGCCGTAAATAAGTTTACGATTCTCTTTTTTTAAGTATAAAATAATTGTTACGCTGTAACTTGATAAGAAAGTTACGCCGTAATTACGAATAAATATTTAGGATATATCCAAAAATTGTAATACGAGAGAGTGGATTACGTACCTTAGAAGTAGTTGTGGAGTACACACGTCTCTTAACATAGATCAAACGTGATAGATACATACCTTAGATCTTCAATTAAACTGCTCCCCGGCAGCGATGCCAAAAAGCTGATGTGCTATTTCATCCTGCCTTTAAATTTATAAAACTAAGATTTCCAAGGATCAACACATACAAACGGGCAGAGAACCCTATCAGATGTAGTAAAGCCTAGGTAAATCCAAGTGTCGTCCCAAGAGAGCTGTTATCTGAAAGAACTAAGGTACTGCGAGATAAATGAGATAAAATGATAGTAATATGATAAAATAGATAAAAATATCCTAATTAAACAGGAGTAGAAATTAGGACAAATTAGTAAGAGAATAAAGCTTAACCAAGGATTTAGATATGTTTAATTCTCAATTCTCAAGTTCAATATAGTGGGTAAATATCACTAGACTCTTTTGGTCCATTCGTCTAGCCTATGGTTCTTAGACTCCTTACCAAGATGATTATAGGTCACCCAAGATCATTCAGCAATATAATATTAGTCATTAAGGACCAAATCTACTAGACCTAGTTCTATGGAAACCCGACCGTTAGGATATTAGATTTCCCCTAGTTTCTTAAATACCTCCACTTGATAGGTGACCCTTTAGTCAATTCACACACAAAGGATGGTTGTATTATGGCCAATTCCTTCCATTCTTCGCAATCTAGTGAGTTGGGGTCCTTTGGTCAATTCTCCCATCTCACTAGATACTAACAAGCTTATAATATTATCAAAACTAGCGATCTATTAAAAGGATAAGTAGATGTCAATAAAGATTAGAAAAGAGAATAAATAACATAAAAAGAAAGCTTGAATTAATAACATGAATTCATAGTATGATCTTTAGAAAAACATAAAGGAATTCAAACTCAAATACAAAGGAAATCGTAGACGAGAACTTCGTTCTTCAGACTCCTAGGCCATAATTCTTCTTATGTGGTTGCTCTCCCCAAACCCTAGAAAGGTTTGGGAAAGGGGAGATATCTTCAAATGTAGAATTCACTATGTATTCATAGGCATGAAACCCTAATTCAAGTTATGGCGTAACTCTATGAAATAGTTACGCCATAATTCATTTTAAACAAATATTCTTTGATGCTTATCCAGGATTACGGCGTAACCTTAGGAGGTGGTTACGCCGTAGTCTTCATAACACGTACGGAGTGTCAATTACGCTGTAACCTAAATTTGATGGTTACGACGTAGTCTTTATAACTAGATTCGGTGTGGCAATTACACCGTAACCTTATCTGATGGTTATGGCGTAGTCTTCATAAATGCTATTACGGCATAACTTCATCACTTTGTTACGCCGTAATCTTCGTGATATAAGAGTGATCCATCTTGATTTCAATTTCGTCCAAATACCGCTTCACACTGTAAAATTACTCCTGAAACGATATAAGAAGAATAAGGGTGAATCTAATAACATTTAAAGCATAATACGTCAATAAAGGGGAAATTAACACTTAGAAAATCAGGATTATTTGATGTTATCAATGAGTTTCATAACCCCACGTTTTCACTTGATTTCACGTGCTTTCGGGTGAGAATACATGCTTATTTTTACATTTGAACACAAGTACACATACCCGTTACGTACTGGTCGTAGTCCCGATAACCCATATTACATTATTGCCCGTTTTATCATGAATCGTTAATTACATTAGTAAGCACAAATGTTGTGAATAGTACTATTGGGATTGACACTCCCCGTCCAGGTTGACTCAGCTACACGCCAAACGAACGCAACACCATTTGGGTAACAAACAAGTGTGCGGGTTAGACACTTCCATTTGGCACTCATATATATATATATATATATATATATATATATATATATATATATATATATATATATATATATATATATATATATATATATATATAATTATTATACAAAAAAGTCACTAAAGTTTGCGGGAAATTTGTCCTAAGTCACTAAAGTTTAAAAGTTGTCATTCAGGTTACTCAACTTATGAAAGTTGTCATCTACATTACTGAACTTATGAAAGTTGTCATCTACGTTAGTGAACTTGTAAAGACATGACATTTATGTTACTTAACATATAGAAAAAATAAACGTAAAAATTGCTAAAATTATAGACGTGTTTGTTTTTTAACGTTGAGTAATCTGAATGACAACTTTTAAACTTTAGTGACTTAGGACAAATTTCTCGCAAACTTTAGTGACTTTTTTGTATAATAACCCTATATATATATATATATATGTGTGTGTGTGTATATATACATATATATATATATATATATATATATATATATATATATATATATATATATATATATATATATATATATATATATATATACTAGTGTCAAAACCCGTCCGATGGACGGGTATGACTTGTGGTTCTATTTTTAGGATTTAGTGGAACAAATATATACTGAAAAGTAATTAAAAGTTAAATGAAACGGTTAAGATCTATAATTGATGTTACCATAATCCATTAAACGACTAAAAGCAGGTAAGTATTTTGATTTGTGGTTTTTATTTTTAGGATTTAATAGAACAAATATATAGTAAAAAGTTATTAAAAGTTAAATTAAACGGTTAAGAACTATAATTGATGTTACAATAATCCATAAAACGGCTAAAAGGATTTAACTACTTTCTAACATTTGTTTATAACAATATTAATCATGAACATCTTTTACATTTGATAATATTATTAACATTTATTACTATTATTTTGTTTCTGTTAATTATATTTATTTAGTTATTAAACCAAGATCTCAAAGAAACGTCCTAATTTGCGTACTTGGGGTAAGACACGTCTGAGTTGATTTTTGGAGCACAAATTAGAAACCAACAATGATGTAAAATCGAATAAATATACTAAGTTTTTTTCTTGATCAAGCAAGACAAAACTGGTTCAATGAGATATAAGCAGCCAAATGATAATGAAAAATACCCTTTACCAAAAAAAAATATAATGACCTATCAAAAAAAATGATAACGAAAAGTTTGACCTTGCAAATTAAAATAAGAAAACTAATAGAGAAAACACGAATACATTCTATCGCACAACATGTTTATGTTTTATAAGAACATGACTATAAGCTTTTAATAAGAATTTAAAAATACAGATCTCAATGTCTGTAACAACAAAAATACAAATCAAATGGACAAAAAAATAGCAACTTCTATTAATTATTATTTTATTTATTGTAACATAAACCAAAAGATGATGAAGCACACAGAAGTTAGGGTTTTCGGAATTTAGGAGGGAATGAATGGTGCAGGAATGATCTTCCCTGGGGTATATCACTAAAACTTTAATAAAAAATATGTATCGTAAAACATAGTGTTTTTTTATATACACGTAATAATATGAAAGAAAAAAAGTATGCCAATTAAATTGTGGGCTAAGATTACTCTAGTCAGATAATGAAAAACAAAGTTAATACACACCATTAATCAGCAATGACTCACTTGCAACTACTCGATCATTCATTACTGAAACTAATTTTGATACACTCCATTATTTTAACTTCGATACAGAAACAAATAATTGATACTCAACTTACGGATCTGCGGATTTATAACACTAATAACGCAATGATGGTGAAGCAAATAATTACCTCATTTAATACACACATGCTATACAAACTATTGATACACGAATGAACAAATTTCATAAAATATTTGTAGCGGTGACAAGTTACGGATGGAATATATATTTTAGTATATAAAGTGTCAAATTAGGTTAAATATTATGTAAATATGGTATACAGGTTGGATTTAGTTGTTTTGTATTTTAGTTTGTCAAATTTATCACAAACTTGGTAATGCTCTAGTGGTTGAGATGTTAACTCCTTTGAGCTTACCATCAACCGCCAGACTTTTAAGTTTCTGGGATAGCTTCATTGCTTGATCATAGTCTCCAACAAATATCGAGACTCAATTTCTTCCAAAGATGAAGTATAATGGGATAGATGTTCATATGGCTTAAATCTAAATGAGGCCTCTTGCTTTAGTTTTGATTTTGACAAAGGAAAAGTAGTAAAGGATGAACAAAAATACGCAATCTATTTTTTTTGTCATAATACTTTTATGGCACTACTGTTCCTATAAGTCGTTGTAGCTATCTACATCCCATAATGTGTCACTCTAAAAATTTATATATTAGTAATATGTCTTGTATTTAAATCATAAATCTGTTTTGATTTTAAAAAATCAGTTAATGTACTTCCTGTAGATACATGGGGCTTTTCAGCTTGTTGCGTTTCTAAATAATTTATCATTCCAACACGTTGAAGTTCAAATATTATTTCCGCTAACAACACAATTCTTGTCATTTGTTCAAGTAAAAATAACCATTGATATTCAGAACTCATTGTTGATATAATGTTTACTATTCAACTCATCTGAGTAAGTCCCTTGTATTTTAACCACATTGCACATTTTATTTACTTGATTCAAAAGTTAAAAACTAACAATGTTGTAAAGTAAATAGGATCATCCTTGGTTGCGATGAAGGACTACTCGTTGTTCAAGTCATCGCTACTCACCCTTTAGCATGTTGATGATCCCAAAATTATGGGCACGTTATAATATATGAATAAAATGTGTATTTGTTTGTCATAAGCCTTTTTATGTAATGTATCATGATCATGTTTCTGTGTTATGTTTTATAATTTGTAAGAAGTTTGAAACTATGTAATGAAATACAATAAAAACGGACTCTCAGCTCGCCATAATGTATGATTAAGCTACGTCATATTGCCCCTTCACGAATCATGGACGCATGATAAAACATTCATATTTTGTAGTTCACGTACACCATAAACACCTCACATGCTACTTTTTATGATTTTTTTCAGCATGACCACAATGTTTAGTGTGTTAATCGAACAACGGTCGGTTGTTTAAAGAGAAACTCGAGTAAGTTTCACACAAATTTTAGGGATCAGTTCTAAGTATTTTACTTGTGAAAATCGACCTCTTATCGGGTTCAAGTGACAAAACTTGGAAGACATGCCATAAAAATTTGAACGTTAAGGTGTTCGAACAGTTTGGAACTGATCTTGAATCGTCGTCGTCAGATGATATGGAGATTTACTCTCTGAAATCTGTTATTTTGAAGGTGAGCATATCTAGATACTAATTTGATCATTATTCGATGATATTTGAAAAGTAGGACGTTTCTCTATCTGATGTTTGAGATTGCATTTTGAATGTGATAAATTCGTTGTATTTCTTCATATAAGGACCAAATTATATGTATTTGGCTAACTTTGTAAAAACTTGTTTGTATATAGAACTAAGAAAATGCTAACTTTAAAAAACTTATCAAAGACAACTTAGCTAAGCATAACTTATTTGTCTCAGTCAAAGCAATAAGAAGTGCTTATTAACTCAATGAAAAACACAACTTGATCATCTCTTATTTCTCATATTAAGCTCAAATTCAACCAGAAAGACAGCTAAATAGAGGGCATATCAAGTGGTAGCTTCCAGTCCACTTTCAGATTTAAAGCGAAATCATTCCACTCAATAGAACCAACGCTGATCATGCTACGATCAACATCTGGCACACGGAATTCACAATATCCCGACAAAATTATATCCCCGAGGTGAAGATAAGTTAAAATTCTTCTTAAAGAGTCTTTCTATCTTGGCGGATAAAGAATAATTCTGTATACAAATAAGAACATAAAGCTCGTATACTTCATTCAAGCATATGCCCTTTTTGTCCTTGATAATTGGCTCTGTTCAAATAGGAAAACACCGTCTATTACAAACAAATGTTGAGTCTGCTCCCTACTTAAGAATATAGAAATTGAGGTTACCTGCCGACAAAAACTTCCCAGCTATCGGTTTAGTCGCGAAACAAATGTGTGATTCAATAAATGAGTAAGTGTTGACCCATAGCCAAATTCAGAAGCAAGAGTACATGTTGCCCCACCTGGTTTTATACACAAATAGTTGTATAAACTGTCAAAGTGAAGAAGGAAGAACCTGGCCAATACCAACACTTCAACTGTAATGGCTTCAACATGAGGATTAGCATAAGGAGCAGCGAATATAAGTGGTTTCAATCTCCAAATAAGAGTGTCGTTGGGTAATATATCACCTGATCCAAATGCGAAATTATCCGTCACAATAAGTTTGGTATACAAAGAGCTTACATCACCACACTATCTTAGCATCGAAAGAAAATCACAACGGGTCATGGGTAATTGTGAGGATTCTATTTACACCTAGCCAAAATATATCAAACAAAGCAAGTAACCATTAATCCTATTTCATATTGTATAGCATATGTCGGTATTCTCATGAAACTTTCTTGTTTTGGTCAATCTATCAACTAACTACTAATTCCAAAAAGTACAAAAACTAAAATATTAGGTTATATGATCATCATACAAAGATATAAAATCATAGTCTAGAAATGAGTCACCTTTCTCGAACATTCTTTCCACGAGCCGAGAATTGACTTGAGGTGGCTGGAAGTGGTGGAATTCCTGAACTAAGCTCCCAGTTGAGCTAGCTTATTGTTGTAGTCCTGAAACAACTGAAAAAACTATAAACATTCTTAAATTAGTTTCTTAGTTTACTGACTAACATTTCGAATTAACTTAATAAGTCCAAGACATACCTCAAACACTGAACATATGTGTTTGAAACCTAATAAGTTTGTATTTTTCAAAGAGCATGAGGGAAAAAGGTATTACCTGAAACGCTTTGCTGAGATTGTACACACCCTAAAAAAATTGAATATGAGTATTGCTTATACACATCCGATCACAAATACATACATTACATAACTGAATCGACAATTTTCCATCTAATTTTCTTTTGTATCTACTACCATCTGTTGCCAGTCTTGTGTTCCGTACATAATGTGTCGAAGGTCCAGGATAAGGTGTAGTCGTACATAATGGTCAAGGAAATTATAAGAGGTAAATAAATCTTTCCTTGCCTTTGTGTCGGAGATTGACACTATGGTTTGAGTAACCATTATACCTTTCAAACTCTATACCTCTCGCTTTCCGAAGCTTCTCCCTTCTGCAATATGTATTAAAAACTGTGTATAAGTTTAAGCTATCTCAATCAACCATGACAAAGTTAGCTATTCCACACTACAAACGTATTTCAAAACCAATAAGTATTTTAAGTAGTAGGGTATCTTGTTAATATAAAATCTCAAAAAATATAAGACTTTGTTTTAGAGGGGTGAGAGAGAACCAAACAACGAGTGGATGTTAGATTCAACTAAACAATCAAACATAGCGTTTTCTATTTTGATATCTAAAATTAGGATGGAACTGCATATTTCTCTGGGTGTTTAGCTTATTAAGGTTGGTGTTAACAAAACTCTTTTAACGTTGAAGATGGTATAAAGGAGGTTGAGAATGACGAAAAAGGTAGAGGACGCAAGGACCTGCTTAGAGTGAAAAGACGAAAACGGTCATCAAATGCTAACACGATAACATTTAAGTATTAACGACTCTAAACTAACCGTATCTATGTCACATACCATATCCGTAACCAAAACTCAAAAAATGCGACACCTCAGATTTAAACAATGAGATTAATAGACCATATCCATGATTTCAGCATTCATCATGTTTTTTTTATTTTACTTTGATAATAATAATAGCAGTTATTTTAATAACATATAAATAATTAAAAATAATAATGACAGTCTATAATATGTTTTTGCATTTATACTTCCATAATTTATTCAAAATAATAATTGTTGCAAACAATCAAGTTACAGAAGGACATGCCTTGCATTCCGAAAGTAAGAACACACAACTGCCTAAATACAGTCATGACAGAAACAAGTGTATAAACCTGTTGGTGATCAATCACGTTCTCATCAGTTGAACAAGGTTGTTTATTACATGGGCAATTTTAAGCAGGTGAAATATAACAAACTAAAAGTAAATCAGCTGATACCAATTGGATTAAACTGCAGACTCATAAGCTGGTTGCACGCCTCAATTTGACAAGCACGTCAAGCTCCAGTCTACTCAAAAAACAAAACTAAGGCCAAACTAAGGCATTTCGACTGTCTCATATTAGATCTGCATCAATTAAGGAAAGCAAATTAGAAAACAAATAAATAGATTGGTGAGTCGCTGCGAATGATAATATTTAAAATGATCAAATGAGGGCTGTGATCCATAGCCTGAAGGTTATACACAAAAAATGGCATAATCAAATCAATGTGGGAAAAAAAGTTGCAGTAACCCATACACATTAACTCCAAGTTATCTATTGTTCCTCGTTTAGGCTAATATTAGCTAATATTAATACTTCAAAACTGCAAGTTATCTAGTGTGTTGGAGATCTCTTGTTGTAAGATAACTAAGATGCTCTTTTGGTAAAACATACCGTTCATCATCTTTAATTATCCAATCAGGTACACTGCCATTGAGAGAGTTCCTAGTCAAATACCTATTGATGTATCGTATATAATTTATATTGATGTCACCTGGCCTAATTTCCAGTATTGGATGAAGTTATAGTAAAAATAGTTTAGATAAATTCTGGAATTGACATCGTTTATAATTTATGTTAGTCACCTGCTCATTGGTTACATATTATATGGCAATATATGCTATTTCAATTCCAATTCCAGGTTATAAACATTTTGGATAATTTAATGTTTATAACTCATTGGTTACATATTATCTGGCCAATTATCTAAACAATTTAGTATTTATATGTTATAATTTATGTTAGTCACCAATTCCAGTTTGGATAATTTAATTACAATATGGCCATATATGCTATATCAATTCCAGTATTGAAATATATCCTTGCATACTGTACTAATATTGCAGTTTCTACGTATATAATTAGGCCATATTTGATTGCATGACTTATAGTAGTATATTAGATATACATCATATACTTTAAAGATTGTATTGATGTGGTACACGTATAAATACTATAACATTAGCCAATTAAATTAGGCCATTGAGAGAGTTCCCAGTCAAGTCCTACTCACCTGTTACTCACTCATTGTGCCCTTGACAACTACTAAACCATGTTATGAGCTCCGTAACTACTAATATGAGGTTAAAGGATCATCAAAGTAATAAGCAAATACGTTCAAAGCTGCATAAAAGTAATAAATAATATTAAATGCAGGAAGGAGATGTAAACACATCGTATTTGCAGATTCCTTCCACATTTGCTGTTTAACAGCCAAATAAATAAGATCAAACATATTTATCATTAGGGTTTTGAAGGAAAAGAGTCATACCTTTTTTTCTGTAAATATTAGGGATTGTAGAGAGAAGCGTACCTTTTTTCTATGATGATTAGTGGGCTATATTGTGGGTCTATATTTAAGGAACAGATATGTATACAATTGACAATTCCTAAATTACAAATTGCAGGATTTTTTTAGCATCTCTTTATTTGTATTGATTTGAAAGATATAAATCAAAAAACAATTTACTCTAGTGGTAAGTTGTTTACAAAACACATGAATGACCCAAGTTCAACTCCAACAAATGTCTTCTTTTTAATAAAAAAATTTTAAAATTCAAAAATAACAAAACCAAAAACGAATTTTAAAATTTATTAAAAACAAATTGTGCATATATTAATTAAAATGCCACATGTCATTTAAAAAAAATGCCACATAAATACAATGATGACATGGAAATATGACATGGCATTATGGGATGCCAAGTGGCATTATGACGTGGCATGCCTCCTCTTATATATTATGTATAGATATGTATATAAGGGTGTTTCTTGTGAGAAGTCTAATTTTTGTGAGAACGCGAGAAGAGATCCTAGCCCTCCATCTAATCCCCTCTTTTTTTAGATCTTATGGCTATGATTAATTTACAATTTACGCTAAACAATGGTATCTTTGTAATTCGACCCTCACACATAATATATAAAAAAAACACATAATTCTCTCATAGTCGAAGGTGAAAGAGAATACACTTCTCTCCCAATCCATCCACGCCATTACCAGCGCCATTACCACCGCCATAACCTCCGTTCAACCCACCGTCTTACGCCTTAACCTCCGGTCAAACCACCGCCTTAACATCCGTTCAACCCACCGCAATAAGCATCGTTCCAACCATTGCCATGACAACCATTCAAGCCACTGCCATGACCACCGCTGTTCAACATCATATAACAGCTTAAGAAACAAAATTGAAGCTGAGATAAGTGAAGAAGACAGTCTTTTCCAATCAGGTTACAAATAATTTCAAGTACCTGTTATTATTATTATTTTGTTTGATAAAATGTAATTGTTGAATTGTGAATTATTATGCATTTCAAGTTATTATCATTATTTTAATTGTAAATATGTCACATGTGAATGTATAGATTACGAATTAGGTCTTGATTGTTATAGGCGACTTCATTGGTTTGCGCAAAGTAGAATATAGCATTAATTAAGTTTATTAAAAGTATCTTCAGGCATATAAAGTTTAGTAAGAGCATCTTCACGAGTGAAGATATAGGAGATATTTTTCTTTACATGTGAAAACATAAGAGATAATTTTCTGCGCGCGTGAAAATATAGGAGATATTTTTCTTCGCGTGTGAAAATTTAAGGGATATTTTTCTGCGCACGTGAAAATATAGGAGATATTTTTCTGCGCGCGTGAAAATATAGGAGATATTTTTTTTCGCGTGTGAAAATTTAAGGGATTTTTTCCTTCACGTGTGAAAATATAGGAGATATTTTTCTGCGCGCGTGAAAATATAGGAGATATTTTTCTTCGCGTGTGAAAATTTAGGAGATATTTTTCTGCGCGCGTGAAAATATAGGAGTAATTTTTCTTCGCGTGTGAAAATTTAAGAGATATTTTTCTGCGCGCGTGAAAATATAGGAGATATTTTTCTTCGCGTGTGAAAATATAGGATATATTTTTCTGTGCGCGTGAAAAGTTTATTAAGTATCTGAAATTTTTCTTCGCGCGTGAAAATGTCAAGAAATTGCAACAATCTCGAGATATCTAGTGGACTGTGTTAAAACTGGAGGCATACTGTGTTGACTGTTTTTTAGACTTGTTGTCAATTGCTTACTGTCTTTTTCTTGCACTTTTGGACCCTGGGTAGTATAGTATATCCATAACAGATAGTTGTAATAGAAGAACACCACCTAATTTGTGTATTTCTGGTGCAACTATGTCTTTCGTTTAAAATTTTTGAATTAATATTTGCGGTTTAATAACATGGTGCTCATTATGCAGGTGCTTCTAGTCTTCCTGCGCAGAATCATTTAATACAAAACTGAACCTCCAAATTGTAAGCACGCACTTTATGTTTCATTCAAGTATCTTATTTTTTACTTCATTTACTTCCCAGTTTTATTTTATCTTGCTGTCGTGCTAGTGTTGTTCTTGATATCAACATATTATCAGCTAGAAATTGGAGGATGATAAATATCATAGGGAATTTTCTTGATATGAAAACACCCTGACTAGAATGGGCATAAATGTTTAACGAATTACTAATCGATTCCGTAAAGTAGTATTATCTTGGTTGAATGGCTCTCTTTCTGTGACAGTCTAGAACATTACTAATCGATTCCTTAAAGTAGTATTATCTTGGTTGAATGGCACTCTATCTGTGACAGTCTAGAATATTATTTGTCTATTTCTTGTTTAACTTAGAGAAATTTTAATATGACTGATACTTTACTAGCCTCTACTATGGACACAAATTTTGCTTTTAGGGTCAAAAATCAACACCCGTTAGGAACTTTGAAATAAAAGTAACTGTTGTGCAATCTATTGGGAAGGCATATCATGTAGTGCGCTTGCGCGAATTAGAGAAACTAGTCTCCTTTCCCTTGGTCAATTATGAAGGAATTACCTTGTACTTTAAACTTGTTCCATTGTTTGTCGTTTTTACTGTTGAAGAAGTGTTGGCTAAACATTCTATTAATTTGATTATGTTACCTTAAATACAGATATGTTAGGCATGTACTACTATTCCATTGCCATGACTTGGTTCCAAGTTGCCATACTTGGTTATGACTACCATGGTTTTGATTTTTAGTTGGTACCTGTCATAATGAAATTACCTAAATCTCTACTTTGGAATGTCGTGAAGAATTCTCCTCTTTACTGGCATGGTTGGATGTAATTGTGCTAATTACCTATTCCATTCATCTCATGGTCTCAGGAGTTTTATGTAATTGTGTAATAGGCATTCATTTTATACAAGTGCTGGTATTTCATAGGTGTGATTGTGTAATAGGCATTCATTTTATACAAGTGCTGGTATTACATAGGTGTGATTATGTGAAACTGCTATGATTTTCAATCAGACACTCTTAAGAAAGTATTCTAACTTATTGGATACAGATATAGTGAATTTATCTTATCGTTGGAAGAGAAGTTGAGAATGATTGAAGACATCAAGGTACAGGTGGTTGAATTCACATTCGTAGCGGACTTCATGATTATGGACTTACTATGTGACGTTGGTGTCCCACTTCTTGTTGGACGTATGTTCTTAGCCACAGGTAAAGCTCAGACCGAATGAAAAGATGGAAAAAAAATCATATTGGCTTTTGGTTGAAGGAGGAAACCTATGGAGTAAAATCCCTTTCTCATAATTTTTTATCGAATGGTCAAATGCTGATCGTGAAGAGGAGATGGAGGTCTATGGGATCAACCGTGACTATGAGTACGTGATTGGCCCAACTTGGACACATTACCTGAAAAGAAGATTGTTGAAGGAGAATCTGACTTATGAGGAAGGTAAGAATAGCGAGTCGAACCTTTTGCAAACACAATGGTGGATAGAAAAATAGCCACTTCAGGAGTGGTATGAGTCATGAGAAAGACCAGCTGATCCCAAATGTTTATCTTTATATACATGTATTAAATCCGAGTCCCTAGATGTTATAAAATCTTATGTGTTCATTGGTCTCCTGACTTTTTTTTTGTTGTATTCAACAGCCATGGAAGAGCGAGTCCATTGATTCACAACGTTTTTGGGCTGAATAAGTTATGAAGAGGCAGGAAGCCCAGTCACGAAACAGGTGTTTAACGCTGGAAAACTTGGAGCTTACTACCTTTTGAATTTATCTATTATATAGTCATTTTGCCACCTCCATCTTCTGTACTTGCAGTTGTGCTAATGGTTAATTGGTAACCTAAGTTTCTTTTTCTTTAACATGTAAAGGAGCCTGCTACCTGATTCGGTAAAGACAGTATTGGAAGATGGAATAACTTTATACATGCTTCATACAAAAAGGCATTGGAGGTAAGTTTTTTCTCTTCGTAAAAGACTTAAGCTATATGTTATATACTTATTACTTAAATTAGCTATTTAGAAAATAGTTGGATATGGTCAGAGCATAGTTGTTACATGCTTTTATGGATTATAGTAGCCAACACATGCCAGAAAAATGGTGAATTGATGCCTTTTTTTTACAATTGACGCCTCACAAGTTTTGTAAGAAATAAGTTCACGCGTGAAAATAATGATCAGGGATTGAAACTTTGGTCTTAGTAGCATACCTTTAATACTAGAAGTGAAAAAAAATAGGAGATATTGATGTTTAATAGATGATTATCATTTCACCATTTTCAGCCTTTCTAGGTCTAGCACATTATACTACTCTATGGGCAAATCGGTGACCATTTTACCATATCTATGAAGCCATAAAAGGCATAACAGTTATTTTAAGACATTATAAGAACTATGCTTGTGATTAGAAGGATAAAATCGTATTACTATATTTGTTTAAGGAAAGTTCAGGTGATTAGCGGTGTTAAAGATGTACTCGACTACTTTGTTTATCTTGCATGTAAAATATATGGTAGTGTGTTACGTACATTAATATTAGGTGAGAATGAGAGGATGTCGTTGTTAGAGGTGAAGAAAGAGAACTATGAAGAGACTAAAAAGCAAAATAATGTCACGAAGAAGCTTACAAAAGAAAAAGTAAGTTTTAATTTGTTTAAATTTGAACCTATGGTGTTCGGATATTCTTATTTGAGCCAAAATTTGATTATTGTGATTTATGATCGGCTTAGATTGTCATCTCTAGTTGTTAGATACGAATAAAAGGAATAGAAGCGTTGTTTGACACTTATATGGTATCAAGATCAATAATTATTTAAATGTGACATCGATTAAACACCGGTCTGATCTACGTGTCTTCTCTATACGTCGACCCTTAAAAGGTAAGCTACTACGTACTACTGCATTATTATTAATATGTGATTTCGTATCCGGTGATCTGCATGGTGTACAACCTGACCCTGTAGCTGCCGATATTCTCAGAAAGGAGCCCGAGCAGGAAACTTTTGTGCGCCTTAGGATCATCCTATATGGTACTCATTTCTCTTAACTAATTCATATATGTGGCTACATTTATAGAAATAAATATATGTACATGAAATACTTCAATGCCCTTATATAATTGTACCCGAACATCATAAAGCGTGATTATGTGCAAAGACGCCGTCACCTGATGAAGCGGAGGTCTACAAGGCTTTACAGGTTTGTCTTGAAATGTGAGACAGCTATGTGTTCAGGGAAAGCATTGCTCCATGGGAGAAAGAGGTCATATCTGACCCTAGTACCCCAAAGCGCAACCCGAATCCTTTTGATTATATCCCTGAGAGAAAAACCGATGTGAGTTTTTAAAACCATTGTTGTATTTCGCGTAGATTCATGCTGAGTCGATATAAGTTTGATGACATGACCTTTGGAACGTGCTGCAGCATTATTTTGAAATGAAAGATGGAGCCATTCATGTTTATGCATATAAAGATTGTAAGATCCTTCGATTTATAGAATCAATACTTATTCGTGTCTTTAAGTATTTCGGAGAGTATTTAACTTTTTTTGTTGGTTCAGCAAAAGAGAAGCTTTTTCCTGTCGCTGATGCAACAACTTTTTTCACCGACCTGCATCACATCCTTTAAAGTGATAGCTGTTGGGAATACACGAACAGTATGTCATCACCGTCTTGGTCTTCTGGAACAGCTAGATACTCTTATATTGTGTTTCAGTGTTTATAATGTTTTGCAATTGGTTTGAGAGTACGCTATCATTGACTTCGACTCGCTTCTATATCAAGAAATTCAACCTTCAATTGATGCTGAATGCTGACAAAGAATTCCTAGCTCAGAAAAGTACAATCCCTGCGGTCAGAGTAGGCTTAGGGAGATTTTCTTGAAGATAATCTGATCCAAGGTAAGCTTCATCCGTTTCAACTGATGGCGTCAGAATTTAATAGAAACATGATTTAAACTTGTATAAATACTCTTTTTGTCAGGCCGCTTTCTTGCTGAGTTGACAAAGCAAGTATTTTCGGATCTTGATGCGAGTAAATATCAAGTAAGTTTTGACTTCTGAATGTTTTTAGCGATTTGAAAATTCTTTTTCTATTACAATATTAACACTTTCCCGTAGTGTTGAAGTGAGTCTTATTCATCTGTTCTAGTCGCAAGATAGTACTTGTAGTTTTGAGTTGTATAATCTTGATGGTTAATATTTCTTGTATCTAAAGATGTTACGTTTTACAGATGGCTGAATACAGAATTTCCATATATGGGAGAAAGCAAAGTGAGTGGGACAATTTGGCAAGTTGGATTGTGAATAACGAACTCTACAGCGATAATGTTGTTTGGTTGATTCAGGTACTTATCAAGGACATTTATATTCACAATTCACATGCAGAATTGTATCAATGTTAAATTTATGGAACATGACGTTTTTGCAGCTTCCACGACTTTACAATATATACAAGGAAATGGGTATTGTCACATCATTCAGACCATTCTTGACAACATATTCCTTCCTGTCTTTGAGGTTACAGTCGACCCAAGCTCACATCCTCAGTTGCATGTATTTCTGAAAAAGGTATGGCTCTTCAAACTTGCAATCTTTTCTACGTTCCTGTGTCCTGCATTATCTTAAGTTCTTAACCATATAAAATGACACGCTGTTCATTTCATCTGTATTTTTTGTTGATATAGTATCCCAACGATATGTTATTTTATATTGCAGGTTGTAGGATTGGATTTGGTGGATGATGAGAGCAAACCTGAAAGATGCCCTACAAAGCACATGCCAACGCCATCACAGTGGACCAATATATTCAAACCCGCCTTCTCATACTACGTATACTATTGCTATGCCAACCTCTATACCCTTAACAAGGCAAGTATCCTTATGCACAACATCATAAACAATCCGCATGCTTAACTGAATGTCTGAATCCACAAGATAAAAAATTATGAATTCTGAGTATGTTGATGTTATGTCACAGCTCCGTGAATAAAAAGGCATGAATACCATCAGATTCTATCCTCATTGTGGCGAGGTATGTATTGGAGACCCTTTACCTCTTTATTGATATTATTGATTGTTGACTTACCTTAAAGTGTTATTTATTTGTCAGGCTGGCGACATTGATCATCTTGCTGCTGCATTTCTTACAACTCATAACATTGCACATGGGATCAATCTAAGGAAATCTATTGTACTTCAATATCTGTACTATCTTGCACAAGTAACATAAAAAAAAGTGATTGTTTTTTGTTACCTTTTCATTTCGGTGTCTTAATTTGAAGTATATTTGATTATCTCTGACTTTGTCGTCAGATTGGTCTTGCCATGTCTCCGTTGAGCAACAACTCCTTATTTCTTGATTATCATCGGAACCCTTTCCCAATGTTTTTCCTACGTGGCCTCAATGTGTCTTTGTGTACTGATGACCCGCTATAAATCCACCTGACAAAAGAGCCTCTGGTGGAGGAATACAACATTGCTGCTTCTGTAAGCATTCTACTCTATATCTTAAACATGTCGAATTAAAATTTACGCAAAAGGAGAACAGGGTAAAATGGTTGAAAATTGCTGAAAGTCTCGTTTTGACCTATTACCCTTCTTGCCAACCGTAGTGTTTGATGACTTTAGAAGGCGATAAACTAACCATTTCTTTTCGCATGTGTGGAAGTTAAGTGCTTGTGATCTATGTGAGATTGCTCGTAATTCAGTATACCAATCAGGTTTCTCACATAATCATCTTTCAAAGTGTACTACTTTAGTTAGATTTTGGCCTGCATACTAGCAGTGTTGTCTATCAGGGGCCATTCGGGGTTCTAGAAAATGTTATCTGATTTTAATTGCATTTGGCTGGTACAGATATGGAGGGAGGAGATGCAACAAATTTATTTAGGGAACGTAACTTTGCCTGAATATATTGAGACCTAGCTTCTTTACTGCGATATGGTTCTCTGGAGGTACACTACGTATTTTTTGTTTTTTATTTATTATATCTTTCAGAACTAAAACATTTTGGAACTAAAAAACTATGCATGTCGTTGCCATGTAAAGCAGTTGCAGCTTTTATCTCTGCGGTTCCAGTGGCTAACTTTTGGTGATGTAACGGCACTCTTGTATGGAGATGAGGATTGGCATACCCCTAAAGCTAGCTAATGTGGGTCAACTCCGGAGTTCAGTGAAGGCTTTAGGTCAACTTGGGTCAAACCCGTGTAAGTGTAAATTATAAGAGGTCGTTACGACCCGAGATACAAACTTGTACTATCATGAAAGACAGACGCAAGCTACGAGACATAGACACATATTTTCACATGTGACGAAGATGTTTACGCATCTTAAAAAGCTACGAGGCATATTTTTTCACATGTGACCAAGTGATTCACGCATCTTAGTAAGCTACGAGACACATAGTTTCGCATGTTTTTTTCACATGTGACCAAGTTACGAGACATATATTAAACATCAATATATCCAATTTTTACACTTCAAGCGTAAAAATACGCTAGTAAGCTCAAAGCTTCAATCCTTGCTCATAATTTTCACGCGCGTAGATATTCTTACAAAACTTAAATAATCGTCTATTAAACATCAATATCTCCAACTTTTGCATTTCTTGTATAAAAAATACGCTAGTAAGATCAAAGCTTCAATCATTGCTCATAATTTTCACGCGTGAAGATATTCTTACAAAACTTAAATAATCGTCTATTAAACATCAATATCTCTTATTTTTGCACTTCTAGTATATATAAAAAATATGCTAGTAAGATTAAAGCTTCAACCCTTGCTCATAGTTTTCACATATGAAGATATGCTTACAAAACTTAAATAATCGTCTTTAAACATTAATATCTCCTATTTTGCACTTTTAGTATAAAATATTTTTAGTAAGATCAAAGCTTCAATCCTTGCTCATAATTTACACATGTGAAGATATTCAAACAAAACTTAAATAATCATCTATTAAATATCAATATATCCAATTTTTGTAAAATATATGCTAGTAATATCAAAGCTTCACTTTCAAACGCGAAGATATTTATTACAAAACTTAAATAATAATTTATTAAACATCAATATCTCCTATTTTTGCACTTTTAGTATAAAAAAATACATCAAAACTTCAATCCTTGCTCATAATTTTCACGCACGAAGATATTCTTACAAAACTTAAATAATCATGTATTAAACATCAATATCTCTTATTTTTACACTTCTAGTATAAATAGTACGATAGTAACATCAAAGCTTTAATCCTTGCTCATAATTTTCACATGTGTAAATATTCTAAGATAACTTAAATAATCGTCTATTAAACATCAATATCTCCTATTTTTGCACTTCCAGTAAAAAAGAATTAGCTAGTAAGATCAAAGCTTTAATCCTTACTCATAATTTTCACATGTGAATATATTCTTACAAAACTTAAGTAATCGTCTATGAAACATTAATATCTTCTATTTTTGCACTTCTAGTAAAAAAAATATGCTAGTAATGATCAAAGCTTCAATCGTTGCTCATAATTTTCACATGTGAATATTCTTACGAAACTTAAATAATTGACTATTAAACATCAACATGACATATTTTTGTACTTCTAGTATAAAAAATACATCAAAACTTCAATCCTTGTTCATAATTTTCATGCACAAAGATATTCTTATAAAACTTAAATAATCGTGTATTAAACATCAATATCTCTTATTTTTAGACTTCTAGTATAAATAGTATGATAGTAACATCAAAGCTTCAATCCTTGCTCATAATATTCACATGTGAAAATATTCTAACATAACTTAAATAATCGTCTATTAAACATCAATATCGCCTATTTTGCACTTCCAGTAAAAAAAATTATGCTAGTAAAATAAAAGCTTCAATCCTTGCTCATAATTTTCACATGTGAAGATATTCTTACAAAACTTAAGTAATCGTCTATGAAACATTAATATCTCATATTTTTGCACTTCAAGTATAAAAAATATGCTAGTAAGATCAAAGCTTCAATCATTGCTCATAATTTTCACATGTGAAGATATTCTTACAAAAGTTAAATAATCGTCTTTTAAACATTAATATCTTCTATTTTTGCACTTCTAGTATACAAAATATTCTAGTAAGATCAAAGCTTCAATCCTTTCTCATAATTTTCGCATGTGAAGATATTCTAAAAAAACATAAATAATCATCTATTAAACATCAATATTTCCAAATTTTGCACTTCAAGTGTAAAAAATATGTTAGCAATATCAAAGCTTCAATCATTGCTCATAATTATCACACGCGGAGATATTTATTACAAAACTTAAATAATCATCTATTAAACATCAATATCTCCTATTTTTACACTTTTAGTATAAAAAAATACATCAAAACTTCAATCATTGCTCATAATTTTCACGCACGAAGATATTTTTACAAAACTTAAATAATCATGTATTGAACATCAATATCTCTTATTTTTACACTTCTAGTATAAATAGTACGATAGTAACATCAAAGCTTCAATCCTTACTCATAATTTTCACATGTGAAAATATTCTAACATAACTTAAATAATCGTCTACTAAACATTAATATCTCCTATTTTTGCACTTCCAGTAAAAAAATTTAGGCTAGCAAGATCAAAGCTTCAATCATTTCTCATAATTTTCACATGTGAAGATATTCTTACAAAACTCAAGTAATCGTTAATGAAACATTAATATCTCCTATTTTTGCACTTCTAGTATAAAAAATAAGCTAGTATGATCAAAGCTTCAATCATTGCTCATAATTTTCACATGTGAAGATATTCTTACAAAATTTAAATAATCGTCTTTTAAACATTAATATCTTCTATTTTTGCACTTCTAGTATAACAAATATTCTAGTAAGATCAAAGCTTCAATCCTTTCTCATAATTTTCACATGTGAAGATATTCTAACAAAACTTAAACAATCATCTATTAAACATCAATGTATCCAATTTTTGCACTTCAAGTATAAAAAAATATGCTACTAATATCAAAGCTTGAATCCTTGCTCATAATTATCACACGCGAAGATGTTTATTACCAAACTTAAATAATCATCTTAAATTATCACACGAGCAGGTCTCTTGTCCTCCAGCATAAATGAAAAACTTCTTGAAACTAACCTAATTGTAGCAGATCTCTTGTCCTCCAGCATTGAGAACAACTAGGCCTTCAACCAGATAACCTATACAAATAGCCTTCATAAAAATAACAAAACTACTTATGCCAACGAGTTATCAATAAATAAGGATTAGCTCCTACCTGGTCCTGAAGATCTGGCAGTGAATCTACATCTGTAGCGAGGGGGTTATTAGGAGGCCCATCCTGTTTAAGAGGAGACATCAAGTCCAAGATATCTTTATCTACACTCTTATCAGTTTTTCCTTTCTTTATACTTAGTTCACGCATAGGTGGCTCGCGTTCATGCTTGAAACTATAGAGCTTCGTTGCAAGCTGTTTGGAACTTTTCCTTGCATTTTGCCCTTTTATTCTTTCTTGAACTGCCGCTACCACATCTGGTCTATGTTTATTTCTTAGATTTTGTAATATAACCTCTGTTACATTTGAGAAACTTATCAAGCAGTCACAACTAGGTTGCTGCTATCAAACGTCGAACCAACAAGTGATTGTAATAATGTAATAGCATCTCCCGCATCAAGGGTTGTACCTAATCAGGACCTGAAAGAAATTTGTTAATTCGTTGTTATATATCACCAGATGATAGCCTCAGAGTACAAAAATTCACTAAAAAAGTGACAATCGGTTAGTTAAGGGGTTTGGTTAGCCCGGCAAGCCAACAACAGTTTTTGTGTGTTTTTAGTTTATTTTATGATTTATGCATAAGTTATGATTACGAAAATAGTATTCGTTGGGAGACCTTTAAACTATTTGACCCGTACCACCCATTCATTTTTCAAGCGAAGTTTTTTTTATGAGTCATGTTAACCCGTTTATAATGAAACACAACCCCAATCGACCCACTCGTAAGTAAACGGGTCTAAATTGCCCCACAAAATCAAAAGTGTAAAGAATTCTCAATACCTTATAGCTCCATTAAAGCCAATGCGGTTCGCAATAGCATTGCAGGGATTCCTTCAAATAGAATCACATCCCAAACACGAAGGACTACAGATAAAAGAAAATGTTCATTGTTGTAAGGAGCTTCCATTTTGAGAGTAACAATGGATAATAAAAGAAAATGTCGATTTTAAATATTAAAAAATAAAATTAATGAGACCTTACCACTTTCCCATGAAATTATATTTACAAAGATGGACAGAAACCATGGTCCACAGATCCATCCCATCTATACTCCCATGAGATCAAAATGATTGACTATAGAGCAAGGATCACACGAGATTAGAAATTGCATCTTATAAACAAACTAGTAAATAGAATTATGATGCACTAGCAGTAGAGTAACCTAGGTTAGGATATCGTTCACGCATTAAATCTTCAAAAACAAGTTGATCCACCTGAATAAGAAGACTTACATTCAATAAGTGAAACAAATATTTAAAAAGTATATATTCCCCTAGTAGCGCTGCAATATGCCTAGTTCTCCATTTTAAGGAATCCGAGTATTGGAAAGCAAAATGCTCGATAAAATCCAAGGAAAATCGCAAGAAGTACCTACGATTCTATCATGTCTGTTGTAAAATATCCATCAAAGTAATCATCAATCATGCCCACCAAAGTCCTGAAAAAAGTTCAATTGAAGTAATATGTCAAGAGATTCATCAATGATGCCATACAAGTGATCCCGGTGCCAATCTATCGTTAGGAAATTGTAGCCTAACCGCATAAAAAGTTTAAAATTACTTCCACATATATTGGAATTTTCAAACATGACCTGAAGTAGCCATAGAGTGGCAGTTTACTTAAAAAAAATATTTAAAAGGAAAACTGTGTGTCAAATAGTGTACTTTATAAAAAACGTTCCACTAGTAAATACAAGTAAGAATATTATAAACAAGAGAATACGTACCAAAACGCATTTGCTTCAGGCATCATTAACAGCAATATTGCAGCAAAGAAATTCATTGCCTACAGAAGTAGTTCAAAATAAAGAACTGACCTTTTCATGAAGTTGCAGATAACCTAAAATCAACACTTAACAAGGAACTGAATTTGCTATAAATGAGCATAACGAAGTATTATTTGCAAGATAATATAACAAAGCACAAGTTACCTGACAATACCCAACAGAAGGGTTGTGTCGAGCATAGGCCAAAAGTAACTGCCTCAAGGAGTTCCTGCATTAGTAAGAAGATATTAGTTCAGTAAAAAATATATAAATCGTGTAAAAATAAAATAAATTTAAGGGAAAATGCATATATGAACTTTTCAATTTGTTTTTTAGTTTTTTTTGGCACAGTAGCTTTTTCTGCTAGTTCACTTTCATCCAGTAAATCCTGGTAGTAACTCTCCACCCGACGTGCTTTCACACCAACAAAGGCTTGCCATACCTGAAACAAGGTATTTTCTTCGCTAAAAGGTAGACGTGGCGAAATACTAACTTAAAATATTAAAATTTTCAAACGATATAAGTAAATTTCTCGCTTGTAATGGAAGTTCAACTTTCAGAAATTTAGAATCGGGTACTTATATTGGTTATTTTGAACTTACTCATACTAGACATTAGCAATTTGTTATATTTAGTACCGTTCTTGACATTTTCGTAAAGATAAATCATGTTATAAATATGATTTGTGAAAAGTTAACTATCACAACAGTTATCTAAATTTTATAAAGCGGTTTAGAGGTTGTATGAACCAATAATTATGCTTTGGGCAAATTTCAACCCGTTTGACCCATTTCCATTTAGCTTTAGTTTTTCATCATACCCACTTGACCCATCAGAAATAGAACATAACCCAGATCCACCCGTTACTAAAAAGTGAAAACTGGTTGAAATTGCCATATTTACAATAAGTACAAAAGGACACCTCTCCTCTGAGGTCTCGTGGCATACCCCCATGAACAAGTGACTCCAATTTTATCAAAGGAAACGAATATGGCTCCTCGGTATCTGTTAACTCCTCGTTAGTATCCTCATTAGATGGTTCTTCTTCCTCTTTTATAGACTGCATATGTTTCTGAGGACTGCTGTTTGGATCAGGTCTATTTTTTACACGATGACACATAATATTCTCGATGGTAGTGAGAGATGATCTAACATCTGACCAATTTCACACTTAGAGTGATATCCTTAAACTTCCACTACCACCATGGCTCGATGATTCTCGAAGTAGGTTTAGGGGTATGTGTGTATGGATAAAACCACAATATCGATATCAAAAATAAACACAAGGAATGATTTAAAATCCCTTTAGGAAAAAGGATAGTGAATCAAATCCCGTGAGTGATAGTGATACGGATTAGGAAATCCGAGTCGTTTCCCAACGAGGTGAGAATGGGCAACGTCGTTATTGGTTTGTTATTAAAATGCTCGATGTTTTGGATTGATGATTTTGATTTTATTAGAACTACGGGAAAAGGGAAAGCAATTAAAGGGAATAAAACAAAGGGGAAACCTAATTAAGCAAATTAAACTAAAACGTAATTAATAAAACGTAAATTAAATGCAACTACGTCAAATATAAATCCTAAAAATGATCTAAAATTATTTTTAAACTAAAAATGCAATTTAAAACTTAACTATGATTTAAAACTAATTTTTATGATTTTTCTTGAATTTATTTGAATTAAAAACTTTTTAAAACTAAATTAAATGTTAAAAATTACAAATTTAACTAGGAAAATATGGAAAAAATATTTTTTTGCTTTTTATATTTTTCTTAATCTAGGAAAATTGAAAACTTATTTTTTTTTAAGCTTTTCTGAATTAATTGTATAAAAAGGGAATTAAAAAGTCTTAAAAACTGTTTTAAAATAAGAAAAATAGTAAACAATACTGGAAAATTATGAAAACTTCAGGATAATTCTAAAATTATATTCTAAATCTACAAAAAATAAGAGAAGTGATGCAGGTGCACAAGAAAATGAAACTGTAGTGGAAAGTGCTAGTAAATAAGCTCTTAAGATACGCTAAAAAACACTAAAGGGCACCAAATGATCTCAGAAGCTAGAGTGTGCTAAAATTACTTAAAACTAACCTATTGCAACTGATCTAAACCTCTGAAAAGCAATCTACAATGATTTGACTTAAATAAATCTAAACAGCCAATCAGGCTCTATCCTATCTACTTTAAGCTATATTGTAAGCTAATCTAGTGAACTAAAATGCAAACCAGAAATGAAAAGCTATATATCACCAAGCAAATAACTTCTAAACCAAATTTTAGACCCTAATTATCAAGAATGAACCTTATGCAAAGGTTGCAAGTTGCCTGTATACACACTCAGTATGCTGAGTGTGAGACAGAGCAAAAACAGCTTATTGAGAAGCTGATTTAGAGCTTATAGAGATTTACTAAAATTGTACAAAAATCAGTTTCCAACTCTTGACCAACTGAAGTTAATTTCCCAGAATTTCAACTAATTTGAATCAAAAATGAACCTGTGAAAAATCAACAAAGTTTGGCAAAAATCTGTTTTTCCAATTTGACTTTTATGACAGAAATGAGATTTTGACCAAAACGAACTTTGATTCAATGCTATGAACTGGTATTGATGATTGATGATAAAATGAGACCAGATCAAGCTATGTTACCAACTTCTAATACTTAATGCAAGTTTTTGATGGATTAAAACTTAACTGATATGCAATTGAGACAGAATTTTATGTAATTTTGACTTTTGGTGTTTAAGTGCACAAATTAACTACTAAATTGATTCAAACTAACCTATTAGAGACTAATGTAACAAATATTAACTAAACACTAATCCTCTATCACAGATTTAAAAGCAAATCCAAACACTACTTTAAGAGACTATATCACTAACTTAAACTAGAGATTCAATACTAATATATAAGCTAACTAACAACAAAATCAAGAAACAATTACTAGCTATTAACCACTGAACTATAAATGCAAATTCAACAGTTAAATGGAAAGAGAATTTAGAACTCACAACTGGTCCAGCTCATAGGCAGCTTATAACAGAACCAAATACCACTATTCTAAACCAAATCCAATCCTAAAACCAGCTCTGCATCAACCCAAATAACTCCATATCAACCCAGATTCATCACCATAAAAGCTATCCAGAACAATTAGAGACAGTTTATGTCGACTGTTTTTGGTGTTTGAATGCAGAACTGAGTAGAAACCTTTATAAACACTTACTAAGCTAATTTTTGAGCTTATAATAGCTTATACTAACATAAACATAAGCTGATTTGAACTTTAAAGCAGATTTGAGATATTTTTTTGATTTTTGAAGTATTTTTCTTATTTTTTTGTGATTTTTGTTTGATAGAGTAAATAAGCTGAAACTGAGTTTAGATAAGCTAAATTGATTAACTGAAACACTAGTAAGCTACTGAAATCAATGAAACAGTTATTGAGATTAATTGAAAACAAAAGCTAAAATTACTTGAATTAATAAAACTTGAGATTACAATAGAACTTGAAATTTAAAAATACAGAAATGAAATTTAAACATAAAACATTAATAAGCTACTAATTTCTACTCAAATTCTACATGGTTACAAGTGTGAAATAAGGGTGCCTTATATAGGCGAGCTAAGGCCTTGGAAGGATCTGGAATGTCATCATCTGTGCTTCTTTGAGTGCATTTAGAGCCCTTGGATCAATCTCCACCTCATCCCAGCAATCTCAGCCTTTGGTTTGCACATGCCACGCCCTTTCCTCCAATCAGAGAGCAGAATTTGGGATGTGACACACGGATCAGTGACCTGGCAGTCACATGTGTCAGGCATGTCAGGTATAAGTATGGATTTTCCCTCCAATTGTAATGATTTTGACTAATTGACTAAGGGGTAGATTAGGGTTCTTCACCTGGGAAGGTTTGGGGGATTTCTTTGGCACGTGGGATTTTTTATATTTATTTGATTTCATTGACCGGTTTAAGTGATGTTTGACCAGGGTCCATTTGGGTATACGGGTAAGATTTAGGGTCACGGGTTGGGTTTGACTGGACCGGGTATAGGGGTTTTGGGCTTGGATAATTAATTGGACCAATAGTAGTATATATAATGGACTTGGATTTAGGATTAACTTTGGATCCATTTAATATTCTAAGGACCAAACATGTACAAGCTGAATTTCAGGGACTAAACATATAAATCTGAAAATGTAATCCAAAGGTTAGACTTGCTAATCTTCAATAGACCAAGGGCCAATTTTGCCATTTTCTGAAACTTGAGGGTATATTCTGCCAAATGCTCAAAGCTCAGGGACTGATTCTGCCAATTCTGCAAACTTGTTCATATCATCCTATGAGGCATAGAAATCTTCACAGATGCACAATTCTGTCCTTCCGGCTCAGCTTTAGCACTCTTTATCTCTCGTGCTCGGGGTTTTTGTCTGATTTGGCTTCTTTTTGTGTGTTTTGACGTATCCGTACCTGCACAAGCACAAACTCAAGAAACCATCAAATATTAGCAATAAACGGCTCTTTCTTGGTTATTTTGGGTCTGATTTGATAAAGAAATGATATGTGTTTTTGCACATATCACTCGACAACATCTTAGAGTGATATCCTCAAACTTCATGAACTGAGACATCTTAAATAGCTACGAGACATATTTTCACGTGTAACCAAGTTGTTAGAAAAATAATTCAATTTGTGTTGATGTCTTAAAATAAGGTATTGAAATTTGAGAGGTTTTGATAAGATATCAAATACCCTCACATGTGAAGAAATAAGGTATCGAATACCTTCACATGTGAAGAAATTTTCTTATAACTCGATTTGTGTTGATGGCTTGAATTAAGTTATTGAGATTTGAGAGGTTTTAAATAAGGTATCAAATACCCTCACATGTAAAGAAATAAGGTATCGAATACCTTCACATGTGAAGAAATTTACTATAACTTGATTCGTGTTGATGGCTTGAAATAAGGTATTGTTGATATTTGAGAGGCTTTAATACGATATCAAATACGCTCACGTGTGAAGAAATAAGGTATCAAATACCTTCACATGTGAAGAAATTTGCTTATAACTCATTCGTGTCGATGGCTTTATATAAGGTTTTGAGATTTGAGAGGCTTTAACCGGTATAAATGAAATTTAAATTTAAGGCAAATTTCTTATTCAAGGATTAGTCGTCTATTTGAACCATTATATTCATGTAACTTATTCTAATGTTGGTGTTTACAAGAATGTTGAGATGATAGCAAACAACCAGGAAGGCATATAACTCCACCATTTCGCACACAATTTTAACAACGCCTAGAATAACTCGGCTATCAAGTTTGGTGCCAATTGTATTTCAAGTGTTTATAGATTCTTAACCTCAATTTGCAAGCCTAATGACACTCAACTATCAAGTTACGTGGTGCCAATTGTATTTCATATGTAAAAAAAGCTAGGCATTTTATCGAACATATGTTGTGCAATAACAAATCACAAGCTAAAGACAAGCTCATATGGATCTATATCTTCATCAGCTTCTACAAAGTCATCTAAATTATTCATCAACATAACTAAAAGACATATAAACTAACTCATATTACAAACAATTCAGAAGTTTAGCACTAGACACTTAGATTTGAGTGATTAAAGTGTGAGAATTTGACCCTTTTCCGAACTAATTTCGCCAAAATAACAGTCAAATTGCAAAATTCAGCACCAATGAATGTAGTCCTGAGCCGATGGCGAGTGTAAGGCGGATCTGATTGACTGATCGAAGTAGATCGTCTTCTTCATTAATTGGGAGGGTTTTTCGTTTTTGATGACGATTATCATCGTGATTATTGATCGGTGTCATTGGTGATGATTATCGTAGTGATTGTGCTTAACAGGGTGAATGGTGGTGATGGTGGTTAATCGGATGATTGGTGGTGATTGGCGGTTAACCGGGTGATTGGTAGTGATTGGCCGTGATGATGGTTAACCGGGTGATCGGTGGTGATGAAGCACTGTGTTTGTGTTAGTAACGAGAGAATTATTCAAAGTTTCACACTTTAAATGCTGAGTTGTATGTGTTTTTTTGTTTATATAGTATCATTATTTAAAATGACGGAAATAGTATACTTTTAGTGTAAAATTCTAAGTTAATAACAGCCATTGGATTTGAAAAAAGGAGGGATTAAATGAAGGGCTAGGATCTCGTCTTACGTTCTCACAAAAAATAGACTTCTCATTTGAACGCTTGTCTATATATATATATATATATATATATATATATATATATATATATATATATATATATATATATATATATATATATATATATATATATATATATATATATATATATATATATATATATATATATATATGTAAAATCCGATAAAACGCACGGGAAATCTAAACAAGCTAAAATACTCAACAAACCTATCAAGATCACAACGGGGGAAAACATTAGGATCATTAGCTAAGGCAATGTAGCAAGTAGAAATAACTTAAAACGTTAAGCACGCATACACACTATTGGATTGGACAATCCAATGATCTACTGAATAAGAATATTCAATGCTTAATTATTTTGGTCGCGAACCAAAATGTTCATCCTACTGAGACTCGCCATCTCATCATTTTTAGGTTTCGGTTTGGAACCTCCGCTACATTGTGCTTGATCTGTTTGTGCTTGTTCATATCATTAAGGTGAGTTCATAGCCTCGCTTTTACTTTTATTAGCAAACCCCGCGAGGGAGATACATGCTCTAAACTAGAACACAAGGTTTTTCATAAATGTTCGCTTCTTGATTGGTAGAACTGCCTAAGTATTTAGCCATAAGTTCCCTGTATCATGAACCATTAGTCACCGCGAGTGAACGCAGATATTGTAAATAGTACTATGGGGAGTAATGACCCCATCTTGGTTATAGAGAAATAACCGGGGCGCACCATATTTGAATTGCATTTGGTAATTCGCTATTACCTCCTTTGGGGCAAAACTTTACGTACACCAGTAATTCGGTGTATGTGAGTCTTGGTTGCATGAGCTTAGCACATAATAATATGTGATTTTCCTTATGATATTGTTAGTTTACAATGATCATGCTCTTTACTTGTGTTCAACTTTATTTAAACCTATGAATTTCACTCAACATTTTTTTTGACCTTTTTAAGCATGTTATCTCAGGTAATCTGTGAAGATTATGACCAAGGCGCGGAGTGGCGCATGGCAAGGCTTTTCTGGTGGTGTAAAACATAAAGTTGTCATTTCTTTAAAACATAAACTTATCATTTAACACTATCAGTACTAACTCTACTGAAATAAGTATTAACTCCAAAAAGCATATTTCCCAACAATCCTCCCCTAAACTTGTGATTGGGTTTCAGAATCACAAGTTTTCTTCAGTCTTTGAGGATTCTTCCAAACTTTAATTTCTGCTAGGTCTTCCAGCCTGATCAAAAATCTTTATCAGCAACTCCTTAGCCATCTCAACTGCATTGCCCTCATGCTGATCAGGGCAATGTTCCATTTGAGGTCCATCTCCTCCATGTCATCTTCATGGATTTGTCTCTGATCATCATGAGTGATCTGGGATCCATGACTTTGTTCAGCTATGAAAGCATAGATTGTGCCTTCATTGATACCTGTTGCAGTAGTCACTGAGCTATCAGTATTAACATTAGTACTAGGAGTACTAACATCAAAGCTATCCACATCATTGCTAGTGACAGGGTGAGCCACAAAGGCTATGTTTTGTGACCCAGAACTGGAAGATGCAGCTGCTTTCCTCTTCATATCTTGTTCAATCACCTTAAAGCTGTTGAACAGATTGTCCAACTTCATGGTATCGAAATCTGGCTTGTTCTTCCATACAATGACATGAGTGTCCCATTTTGGTGATGGAAGACTTTTAACAAACCTGAGGTTGACATCTTCTATGGAGAACTCCACATCCAATACAGCCAGTTGACTAACAAGTTTTTGAAGCCTATTATAGACTGAGTCAATGGACTCAGTTGCACCAGCAGTGAAGTTTTCAAATTCTTGCTTCAACAGAGTCTTTTGAGTTTTCTTGGTGACAGAATCTCCACCAAATCTGGTTTCAATGGCCTTTAACAGACTCTGTGCATCTTTGTGTTTGTTGAAGGTGAGTTGATGATCATCTGGAATTGCCATAAGCAAAAGACTTCTGGCCTTGAGATCATTGCCTCTTAGAGCCATTTCTTCATTAGTGATAGGATCACCTTTCACTGTAGTAACAGTCTTACCAGCAACTTCTTCAGTGACAGTGCGTTTGTAGGAGTCTCCATAGAGCACAATGTTCCACAGCTTGAAATCAAGTACCAAGAAGTACTGCTCTATGCGCATTCTCTAGAGTTCATATTCATGTGGTTGCAACTTAGGAACTCTGTTAACAGCATTGGATTGCATTGATTCGAAATCCATTTCTTTAGATTTGTCAACACAGGATCTTCTAAAAACAAAGCTTCAGGACACAAGCTCTGATACCACTTGTGGAGTCACAAACCTTGGATCTAGAACACTTAGCTTGCAAACGTGTTAGTTGCCTTGGATGGTTCCAAAACAACAATGAGAAACTTTGTTGTGAATACACACAAGTATGCAGAATCTACTTGTATGCACTTAGAAGATTTAACGCAAAGACAATGTAAACAAAGTATAACACCAACAGCTTCAATATTATTAAGCAATAATACGAGTACTCTCCTAGTACTAGGGTTTACAACCTTGAAGCTCTACTTTAGACGGCTAGAATATGAGATGTATGTTTAACCTAGCTAGGATCTCCTTTTATACACTAAGGAGATCCCTTACAGAGATAACTATGGACTAAGTATATCATATCTTCTATTGGAATAAAAGATATGTTGTTACAACTCTTACACGACATCCCATACTTACATCAGTACAAACTTAAAGCTATCAATACTAACTTTCTCACTATCAGTACTAACTAGTTAATACTTATCATTTAACACTATCAGTACTAACTCTACTGAAATAAGTATTAACTCCAAAAAGCGTATTTCCCAACACAAACGTTGTTGCCGACGCCTTGAGCAGAAAAGATCGCCCTAGTCCACTTTGAGTGAGATCATTGGGTATGGTAATCAATTCACCCCTACCATAAAAAATTCTTGAAGCTCAGATCGAAGCACTTAAAGAAGAAAATAGGCCGAATGAGAAGATTTATGGCATGCCGGAGAATGAAAATGGATTTGTGAAAAGATCGGACGGAACGTTATGTTTCAAAGATCGAAGTTGGATTCCACTCTACGGAGGTATCCGAGAACTCATCATGTATGAATCACATAAATCGAAGTATTCCATACATCCTGGTCCCAACAAGATGTATCAAGATCTAAAGCTTTTGTACTGGTGGCCAAACATGAAGGCTGATATCGCCGAATATGCCAGTAAATGCTTGACATGCTTGAGAGTCAAAGCTGAACATCAAAAGCCATCAGGATTGTTAACCCAACCAGAACTTCCCGCATGGAAATGGGAAAGAATCACAATGGATTTCATCACAAAGTTACCGAGAACTTCTAATGGTTTTGACACCATTTGGGTCATTGTAGACCGTCTCACGAAATCTGCTCATTTTCTGCCAATCAAGGAGAACGACGAGATGATTACACTCGCTAGACTGTACATCAAAGAGATTGTTTCTCGTCACTGTGTACCAATCTCTATCATATCTGATCGTGATAGCCGGTTCACCTCGAGATTTTGGCAAACACTTCAAAACGCCATGGGTACCAACTTGGATATGAGTACCGCGTACCATCCTCAAACAGAAGGACAAAGTGAAAGAACGATCCAAACTCTGGAAGACATGTTGAGAGCATGTGTGATTGATTTCCGAAAAGGATGGGATAAGCATTTACCTCTGGCTGAATTTTCTTACAATAACAGTTACCACGCCAGCATCAAAGCTGCTCCTTTTGAAGCACTCTATGGAAGAAAATGCCGATCACCAGTTTGTTGGGCAGAAGTTGGAGAAGTACAACTCACAAGCCCCGAAATTGTCCAGGAGACAACTGAAAAGATAATGCAAATTAGGCAACGACTGCAAGCAGCTCGAGATAGACAAAAGAGCTACGCAGATGTCAGAAGAAAACAAATGGAATTCCAAGTCGGAGACCGAGTAATGCTCAAAGTATCACCCTGGAAAGGAATAGTCAGGTTTGGAAAAAGAGGAAAACTCAAACATTGATACGTTGGACCGTTCAAAATTCTGCAAAGAATTGGTCCAGTGGCATATAAACTCGAACTTCCCGAAGAGCTTAGTCGAGTACATGACACTTTCCATGTCTCGAATCTTAAGAAGTGTCTATCGGATGAAACTCTATTCGTACCCCTCTAGGACATACAACTCAATGACAAACTTAGCTTCGTCGAAGAACCCGTTGAGATCATGGACAGGGAAGTCAAGAGGCTTAAGCAAAGCCGCATTCCTATCGTTAAAGTTCGATGGAATCACAAGAAACGAGGTGCAGAGTTCACCTAGGAGCACGAGGATGTAATGTGTTCCAAGTATCCCCACCTGTTCATCTAACCACCCATGACAACCTCTGCGAGTTAAACCACGGGACGCGGTTCTCTTAAGGGGTAGGTATTGTAAGCTCCCGGAAAATTTCATTGTACTTAAGACCTTAATCAGAAGTTAAGCACGATTTATATCATCATGAAATTTTCTAAACATCACGTTTGCATATCATTTGGCATATGCATGATCAACGCAGCTTGAGCGTTCATAAATATACCGTTGTGATCAGAACGAAATTCCCCAGGATCTTGATAATCTTAAAATACGTAACGGATACGTAAAAATTTGTAAAATACGAAATAAATTATAATAAAAATATATTAAAACTCATATTGGGCCTCGGAACTATTTGGGCCTTATACCACCTCACGACCCAACCCATAATACCATTTGGGCCTCATAACCGAACCAAGCCCACACCACTATTTCGTTTGGGCCTCGTCCCAACTCAAGCCCACACACCCTTAATAATACCTTGGGCCTAACCATTGTACACGACCCACTTAACAAGCCCACACATCCTTATTTATTTCGGGCCTAGCCAATGAGCCCAACACACATGAAATTAGCAAAACTTGCAAATATTTGAAATGTTATTTCTCTTGGGATCATGTAACCGGTCGTGTAAGAGAAAACCAAACCAAACTAGAATCTTGAAACCCTTCCTTGGATCCTAAACAATGCGTGTAAGAGTGGACAAGAGGAGACAAAGCACAAGTTTAGCCACCCTAACAAATTGTTTAATAACCTAAACTAGATTGACCATGCTTTGACTTCAATACACAATGAATATTGTGTCTAACTAGCTCGACATGTCACCTTTTCTTCCCACAAGTTTCGGCTGCCATGGTGCACGCCTAAAACCAAGATCAAACACACATGTTTAAATTTCTAAGACTAGGTGATCTAGGATTAAAATATAAGAAGAACCATGCCTAAACTTCCTTATAAACCTTCACAAGATTTAGACTCACACACATAACACTCTCACAAACAAACTCACAAAACTTACACTCACCCTACACAATAAATCGTCCACCGTGAGAATTAAGGAGGAGCAAGGAAAACGTGAAAGGAAACAAGGGTTTAACGCTAAGGAAACTTGGGTAAAACAATTGTTTGGATAACGTTATAAGGAGAACACGGGGTTAGAGCTCGAATCACTCTCACATCAATCATCTCCACTCGTAACGAGTGTTGTAAGTAACTCTATACTCATTTCATTCCAACTCGTTAGGTTTACACATGTTTTATCACACGTTATGCATGTTACGTGCACCATTTCACCATAGCTCGCATTATATGCTTGTTATAGACAATCACGACACAAATTTTACAAGCTAAAACTAGTCTAAAACGTTGAAAACACATCACAACTATATATTCAACTCTCGTACACCTTAAAACACACGCAAAACGTTAACGGGCCTAAAGCCCAACCGTTGAGCCCAACAAGCCTAAACCGTGTCCAAGTAAAACCCAACCCGACCCAATATGGATAAAATAAGCTACTAAGCTAGGAAAATAAGTTGGAAATAATTTTGTGCTCATAATACAAAGTTTTCGTTTTTCTAAAAATGTATTCGGACCAAATTTGCAAATATTATAGTCCTTGGGTTAAAATTGTAACTTTTCGTAAAGATAAAAGTCTAAGGGCTATTATGGCTATATTCAAAAGTTTAGGGGGAGAAACTCACGTGTATGCGCATGAATAAAACCACGAGGACCAAATCTGCCAATTGCTTAAACTAGTTACAAGTAAATTTTGGGTGAAAAGTGTAAACTTGGAAAATATTAGGTTTAAACGTGTGAAAACAAACTTGGAGGGCTGATTTCGTAAAAGTAGTTTTCCCAAGGGGTAAAACTGTCAAATCTGAAAGTTTTGGTATAAAAATGCATTCGGGTAGAAAGTGTCATTTTCTCAAACTTGGATGACTAAACGCATACTTTTCATAACTTGAGGGTAAAAAGTGTAAATTCGGGGAAAAGTTTAGAAAAACTTATAATCTTATCGTAACTTCGTAAAAACGAGTATTTTGATCATATGAGTATCTTATTTTTGGATATCGATAAACATATTACATATATGAATATATATATATATATATATATATATATACATATAATCCGATAAAACGCACGGGGAATCTAAACAAGCTAAAATACTCAACAAACCTATCAAGATCACGACGGGGGAAAACATTTCAATTATGCGTAAGTGAGGATCATTAACTAAGGCAATGTAGCAAGTAGAATTAACTTAAAATGTTAAGCACGCACGCACACTATTGGATTGGAAAATCTAATGATCTATTGAATAAGAATATTCAATGCTTTATTATTTTGGTCGCGAACCAAAATTTTCATCCTACTGAGACTTGCCATCTCATCATTTTTAGGTTTCGGTTTAGAACCTTCGCTACATTGTGCTTGATCTGTTTGTACTTGTTCCTATCATCAAGGTGAGTTCATAGCCTCGCTTTTACTTTTATTTGCAAACCCCGCGAGGGAGATTCATGCTCTAAACTAGAACACAAGGTTTTTCATAAATGTTCGCTTCTTGATTATTGGAACTGCCTAAGTATTTAGCCATAAGTCCCCTGTATCATGAACCACTATTCACCGCGAGTGAACGCATATATCGTGAATAGTACTATAGGGAGTAACGACCCCGTCTTGGTTATAGAGAAATAACCGGGGCGCACCATATTTGAATTGCATTAGGTAATTGGCTATTACCTCCTTTGGGGCAAAACTTTACATACATCAGTAATTCGGTGTATGCAGTTGAGTCTTGGTTACATGAGTTTAGCGCATAATAATCTGTGATTTTTCTTATGATATTGTTAGTTTACAATGATCATGCTCTTTACTTGTGTTCAACTTTATTTAAACCTATGAATTTCACTCAACATTTTTGTTGACCTTTTTAAGCATGTTATCTCGGGTAATCTGTGAAGATTATGACCAAGGCGCAGAGTGGGGCAAGGCAAGGCTTCTCTGGTGGTGTAAAACATAAAGTTGTCATTTCTTTCAAACTCATGATCTTATTTTGGGAAAAACGCTTGAACAATTTACAATGTTTTGTAACAACTATGAGTTTTCGATGAATGATAACTACTTTTAATAAAACGTCTCTTTCGAGTCGTTTTTTATAATTATTAACTACGATCTCCATTCGAGTAACACCCGAATTAGTCTTCCGCTGTCATTAAGATTTTCGGGGGTGTTACAACATAAAATTATAGAGTACATTAATAAAAGTATTTCTATTACACATAGTGCCAGCTCTATCTCACACACATTTTAAATCACATATTTCTCTTTCAAATTAAATAAGCAAAAGCTACATGCAAAAAAGTGAAAAAAGGCAAAACTTCGAGAAACCAAAACATATCCGCCACTGTCGCTATAAAAAAAGCAGCAACTCGATCTAGAAAAATTCAACCTTAAGTGTTAATATCGGATTTGAGAGAGGGCTCAAGATTTGGAGTGTTGTCGTCGAGGTTGCAATTGTACTGTGGTGATGAACTCCGACGTCAAGATTGACGGCGTAAAGTTCGGATGGGGTTTTTTCCGTTGTGAAGTTTGGCGGTAGTTATGGTGGATGGCGGTGGTTGTGGTGGTGAAAAAACTATAATGGTGGTGGTGGTTTTGAGTTTAAAAATAAATAAAGAGATAACATGTTTCATTGATAATATGAATGGTTGCTTATATACTTAATGTTTTTTAAATCAGAAACTTGCAATAAAGTAGAGCCATCATCATTTTTACACGTATTAATTATCAAATAGAGGCTTCTTGTGAAAATTGAACTTTAATTAAGAAAACTAATTATAAGCTCATTAATACCTATAACCTATATCACCTATGGGAATATTCGTTAGAGAAGATGATGGTTATCAGAATACTTGCCAGAAAACATGATTGTAGTTGATGGTGGTTCTTGAAACAAACCCAGATACAAATTACCAAAAAATATAAATAAAAAGACAAAAATACAAAAAATGTAGTATGTGATTTTTTTCTACTTTTATTAGTAGCGTGTGATATTTTTAACTAAGTTGTCAAATAGTAGATTGTGATTTTTTTTTATAACAATTGGAATATTAGTTTAATAGGAGTAACAAAAAGAAAGTGTTGGTTTTTAATTAATCATGTATTATACAAAAGAAAAACAAAATACATAATGGAACAAAAAAGAAACAAAAAGACAAATGATAGTACAATTGAAAAGATGAAATAACAAGTGATAGTTTATTGGAAACAATATACAAAAAATGACAAGGACAAAAATAGTAAAAAGACAAACCTATTATTATGGGAGGTGATTTGTACACTTTTAAAAATGATTGGACACTCACATTTTGAGTGTTTGTTTATCTTATAAGGATATAAATGTCTCAGCACTCAAAATGTGAGTGTCCTAATCATTTTTGGGAGTGTGCAAATCACCTCCCTCTCATTATGTGCATCCTCATGTGCCTGGCATGTAACCGAGATAACGAGCAAAACTAACGATCATTAAGAAATTAGACCAACGGCGTAATATTGTCGTGATCGTGGACTAAAAAAGTAATAATTCGCGTTTTTGGATGTCGTATGAAATCTAGCATAACTTTAGAGACCAACGGTGAAATTTACTCTTAATATTTTAAATATTGTATAATAGTTAAACTTTTATCATTTTTTTTCTAATACATAGATTTTTTTTCTCGCAATGATTACAAATTGAACCAGTAAAGGTCAAACTAAAATCACGATTTCACAAATATAATTATTTCCCGCTATACGTTATCACTTTACGCGAATATCCGTCTAGTAAGTTATAATGTTGCTAGTTTTGAAAAACTAACAAAGTTAAAAACTAACAAAGTTCATTTAATAGAAAATACAATAATTTTGGTGAAAGTAGCAAAGGTTAAAATCTCCCTAGTTTCACCAAGATCATGCTAGTTTTAAAAGACTATCAAGGTTAAAAACAAGCAAGATTCATCTTACTAATTTTTTTCGGCAAAATTACAAGACTTTGCTAATTTTTTTAAAAATATTGCAAAGCTGACTTTACTAGTTTTCTGTAACCTAGGAAGGTTACGATTTATTTTAAAAAAATAGCAAGATCTTACTAGTTTCATGACTAATTTGGATTTTTCCATAAAATTTTGGTATTTGGTAAAATATGTTTGTAAAATTAGTTATTTTTGTCATTTTCTTTTTATCTTTTTATTACAAAGATGCAAGTGCTGTTAAATATCAGTCATATTAATTTTGAAAGCTTATTGAACATATGCTAGTATTTATTTTTTGGTAATTTTACGAGTTAAGGATTCATTATTCTGATTTGTCAAACACTTACAAAACCGATTATCTGTTTTTCGAACGACAATTTTCACATTTTATACCACGTATCTCACAATATATTTCATAAATATCTTTAGCAATGCTTGACCAATAACATCTAAACTGATGAACAACTCACATATCACTAGACTAAAAACATTAGATAAACAGATTATCTAATTATTGTAATATAGAGTATCAAATAATATAATCAAACTAAAACACGTCAAATTCACGTTTTGTTACGGCTGATTATGTATTATTGAGACAAATAATTTACTTAAAAAATAATAATTATTGTATCTACTAATCATGCATACAAATAAATCTAATGATTTGATTGGTTGATTTAAAAAATTGATTGGTGAAAATTTAAAAAAAGAAAATACTTAATGCAATTATACAAATAATTTATATATTAGGTATATATTTAAGCTTTACGTTTAAATATAACTCTATTTTAAATAAGCAAGTTTGTCACCCCGGTAAAACCCCAATATTTTTTAATCCGACATTCCGCAACAAATATTACACTTGCCACTTTAGTTGACTCATTCTTTTTGTCAAATATAATACTAACAATTACTCCCTCCGTCCCAAAATTTAAGTCCAATTTGACTTTTTGACTCGAATTTTGACCTTAAATATCTTCGTTTGTATTATATAACACTTGATGAAAATTATACCAAATGAAAATACATTTAAAACACAATCCATTTATATATTTTGCATCAAGTATTATATAATACAAACAAAAATATTAAAGGTCAAAGTTTGAGTCAAAAAGTCAAACTGGACTTATAATTTGGGACGAAGGTAGTAACATACTAACAATTAACAAGTAATTACAATGTCTAAGGATGTTGACAATTAGTATTAGTTTAGTCCAAAAAGGCATTAATGAAGCTTTGTTACTTGTCATGCTTCGAAACTTACAGAGTCAATGGTCTCAAGTCAACTCAGAACACAATCAATGTTTTCTCTTTCATTTTCTTGCTGCTGCTGCTATGTTGAAATAGTAGTACATTTGGTATATATATTGTCTTGGTCTATATATGACAATTATACTTTACCTTACATAGAATATATATTTTGTATATTTCTCTATAAATTGTGTCACAAAGATTCAATAGAAAAAAACACCATTGATCGTGTTTTTTCGAGCATATTGGTTTAAGTTCTGAAAAGGGTATGACTTAATATCCTCTGTTTTCTTTTTATTTATGCTTTTGTGATTTTCTAGTAATTTAAAAAATGGTGATTTATTGCTTTTATTATTACTGTATCAGAGTGTGTTTAAGCTTGGTTAAGGAGTACCATTAGTTGGTTATTTTAAGTAATTAAGTTGTTGAGCCTGTTGAATTAAAGGGGTGTTTTGATATTTGGTATAAAAGTGATTGATAATCTATTAGTGTAAGAATGACTTGTATAATTTGTAAAAAGTATTAATCATTTAATCTATAACTTTAAGCAACAAAACCGTGTTCAAAAGAGATATATTTTCGAATCATATTGGTTAGTGTTAAATCACTGAACATTTTTCAGGTTGAAACCATATGAAGAAGATTTAAACCACAAAAGTGTGTGCTTTAGAGCAAATTTACCACGTTTCAGACCTTATGAAGTATATTTGCTAAAATATACTCTTAATTTTTGAAGAAAACGATTTGTGATATTTTATGCATTAAAATTACACCTTTCTACATGTTTGTGACCCAATTTTTAAATTTTACCATTTTGAGATATAACGCTCATCGACCTATACTTTAGCAAATGGGTCAAATGGTCATAATGATTTTCCAGCTATTGAATTGTTTTCAAATATCTCATGCAGCTGTCACACTTGAGGCTTGATAGATGGATGATCAAAGAAAAGATGACATACCAATGTTATCAGCAACAGATTGGCCATCTGATAGGCACGAGTATTACCCAAAACGAAGATTTAACAAGGAAAACAGAAGTGTTTCAATATCCATCCCGGTGAGCACCACTGAATCAAATTCTGGTGCAGCGAGTCACATTGGCTTTTCAGGTTCATTACGTAATGACAAAAAATCACCTAAAGAGCCTGTGGAACAAGAACTCACCAATGTTTACAAACATCAATGGGAAAAGCATGATGCTGAAGTCAAAAACGAACATTTAATGAGGTCTGGACAGTTGGGGTTGTGCAATGATCCTTACTGTACAACATGCCCGAGTGCATACAATTACAAAGGACAACTGCTGATCTCAAGAGTTTCTCAGGGTCTTGATCACAGTGTATTACTCTTCTCTTACAAAAGAAAATACAATTCTGCTGAAATTTATAAGTAAAATTAGAGACGGCTAAATGAGCGGGTTGGGGAACATGGGTAAGTTTTTGCACGGGCCAGGCCGGTTGGATTGACCTGAAAGACTTCATTATCCAAAAATTTAAGGCTTTTTATAAGTGATTCATGTTTCAAGTATGATATCAATAATTATATTAGTACCATTGTGGAATTGTATATTCTTGAAAGAAAAATTACTTTAGGGGGTTATATGTCTTTTAACTACACTTTCGCCAAGTTTTGTCCTGTTTGACTTATCTTACATTTTTTTCCCCTGATGTACTTACAGTCTCCTTCCATATTAGAATGCTTATTAGTTGTTGCACTTCGTTTATGTTATTTTGCAGCTTCTTGTATATGGAGGTGCAAAAGGGTGGGTGCGAGGAAAGCTTTCCTTATTAAAACATTTTATATTTGGGGTGATGAATCCGCATGCTAAAGTAGTTCAGCAGTGGAACCAATTTATTGTCATTTCTTGCTTATTAGCCATTTTCATAGACCCCCTATTCTTTTACTTGCTTTCAGTTAACAAGGTACGCTTCCTCCCGATTTGAATTAGTGAGCTGGTAAATAACTCGTTTCTTTTTTATTGTTAACCTGTGACTAATCTTTTAGTTGTTTTCTTTTTTGCAAGCAGGATAATAAGTGCATCGTAATTAGTTGGCCAATGACAAAGGCCATTGTGGCTTTTAGGAGCATAACAGACTTTATATACCTCATGCACATGCTAGTTCAGGTGATTTTTTTTTTTTTTTTTTTTTTTTTTTTTTTTTTTTCTGAAAGACAAATGTATATTATCACTGGATTTTACTACAGGCCTGTGCATTTATCAGCACTATTTCAATATAGTAATGTTTATTGATATTATATAGCTGAGAGAAATATGTGTCTCATGTTTGTGTTTTGCAGTTCCGATTAGCATTTGTTTCTCCTGAATCAAGAGTTGTAGGTGCAGGAGACTTGGTTGATAATCCTAAAAAGATTGCACTACATTACCTGTCTGGATTTTTCCCCCTTGACTTATTTATTGTATTACCACTACCTCAGGTAAGATTATGTTTCAGCCGGTTTATCATTTCTTATAGAGGTAGCAAAATGGGCAGGTCGATCAGGTCAGGTCAAAAAGTAGGCTCCTTAAACCATATCTAAAATGAACCCATTTGTAGGTACATGGGTAGTGTTGATGCGTCCACTTATCAATATCATTGTCATCTGTTCATTCTCATAAGGAATATTCTATATCCTTGCAGATCATTGTATTATTAATCCTACCAAATTCCATTGCATCATCTGGAGCTAATTATGCTAAGAATCTATTGCGAGCAGCTGTTCTTGTTCAGTATATTCCAAGGTTATACCGATTTCTTCCTCTTCTTGCTGGACAGTCTCCAAGTGGTTTCATATTTGAGTCGGCATGGGCTAACTTTGTCATCAATCTTCTGACTTTTGTCTTGGCTGGTCATGTTGTGGGTGCATGCTGGTATCTCTTCGGGCTACAGGTACCTGAGAATCATGACTTCTTGTGTGCTCATAAAGTTGGTAGGCTATTTCTAATTGTTTTTACTTTAACTATTTGATGAAGAGGGTGAATCAGTGTCTTCGTGATGCTTGTCATAACTCTGGATTTGAAAATTGCAAGAAGTTTATTGATTGTGGTCATGGAAATGATTTGGGAAGCTTGAAAGGGGATCTAAAAAGGAATGACTGGATGAAACATGTAAATTCCACAGCGTGTTTTACTGAAGATGGTTTCCCGTACGGAATTTACGTAAAAGCTGTCAATCTCACAGCAAAGAATAGCATCGTAACAAGATATGTCTACTCCTTTTTTTGGGGATTTCAGGTACTTCTGTTTATATGTCAAGAATCTCTGCTTCTTTATTTTTCAATGGGAACTGCAACCTTTACTTTCTGTTCCAAATGGGACCTTAACCAAGTGTTTGTACAGCTAGTTGTATACTCTTTGAAACTTCTAAGCCAAATGTCTGTTAGCGTGTTTTTTTATTGCACTGTCAGTTTTGACCATCTACCAATAATGGGTTAACTTTTGGTTATGCTTTATCTTGAACGGTTCAAACATGTTAGCTAAGAGATTTAACTAATAAGTAATAACAATGCAGTTCAACTGGGTCGAACATGTTAAAAGTCATTTGAAGTGTATTGAAAAGAAAGTTGTTTCGGGTTGTTCCAACTGAACTAGACCAATTTTGACACGCACAGAAAATTACCCAATCCGCTTGACCCACCCCAAAATAACTGCATGTCTGGGATCCATAGTTCTACGTCAATTTATTTAGAGTAATAACATCCCTGTACAAATTCCCAAGGTAGTTAAAGGCGAAAGCGACATGCCTTTCGCTAAGGCGAGAAGCAACGAAAGCAAGCGCTTCAGTGAACTTTTTATCCTTTGTGCATATGATAGTGTCTAATATGAAAACAATGATTCAACAAAAATATAATTATCTTAAAATCTTTATTTTTACTAAAAAAGACAAAAATAAAATAAAAAAAGAAATTTATTCAAATACTTAAAGCCTAAAGTCTACCATTTTTATTCGGAATAATCGTCTCTCATTTCTTAAAAAAGCGAGCGCTTCTCGGTCGCTTAACAACGCTTTTTCTCGCTCTAGTAAAACGCCTCGCTTTTTTGGAATCAAAACGCTTTGGGGCAAAACGCCTCGCTACTTCGCTTAAGCGCTCACTTTTCTCGCTTTTGACTACACTACAATTTCCAGCTCTTTAATAAAACTAGTTTTTAAGATTGAGCTCTACGTTATCCTTAATAGAATTCTTTTTAATCCTTACCATTTACTGATGATTGTGACAAGCAAATAAGCACACTGGCTGGGAATCAAGTTCCAAGTTATTTTGAATGGGAAGTGCTTTTCACAATGGGCATTATTGGGCTTGGACTCCTACTTTTTGCACTTCTTATTGGAAACATGCAGAACTTTCTTCAAGGTCTCGGACGCAGGTATATATTTGTATATATAAAAGTAGAGAAACTTATAACCCCTTTATTGACTGAAGATATGTATAATTATTTAGTATGCATGATCTACATGTTTGACGTTTATGTTAGGCGGCTGGAAATGTCACTTAGACGACGTGATGTTGAGCAGTGGATGAGCCACCGACACTTGCCAGAATACCTACGAAGGTATTTTATCTGTTTCTCATTTACAGTGATTTAATCATTTCATGTAGAGCTAGCAAAGTGGATTCTTGTTAGGTAGCACGTCAAACTGTGTTCGTCTTGAAATGAGTCATATCGTTCTACACGTCATGACCCAAAAACAATTTATTCTCCATAAAATCATAAGTAACAAATGCCTTGGTTAGGATTACAATAAGTTTAAATCAGTAACAAATGTATGCATTGTGAGTACATCATCCCAGGGGCAATTTCTATTTAGCTAATTATCTAATTTGACCCATGTAAGATAAAACACAATCTAAATCAAACTATTTACATATATGTTAATGGTCGTAATTTTGTCACCGCTTACTTTATGCGCTCTAAAAGTTTAACCTCATTTTTAAAATTATATATATTATGATCCTTCATCTGCTAATTGATAAACAGTAACTGATGGGAAGATTAACCTTTTTTTATTGTGTTTTGCATTAGATTAGTTTGATGTCTATTCGCTGAAAGTATAATAACTTTGATGTGCAGAAAAGTCAGAGATTCGGAGCGTTATAATTGGGCTGCTACTCAAGGTGTTAATGAAGAAATGCTAATGGAGAATTTTCCTGAAGACCTACAAAGAGATATACGCCGACATCTCTTTAAGTTTGTTAAGGAAGTGAGATTAAGTTTTATTGAACATCAATTTTAATTAATTGATTATAAAAACATAACCAAACTTTCACATAGTTTACAAACATTAAGTTCCTAAATTGTTCTAGCAGCGTTTTACTCTATAACTGATTTTATATCTTAATACTTTTTTGAGAATACTATATGATTACATAAAAACGGAAGTTCATCAATCCATGCCTGTGTTCTTTCTTTGGTGATGATCACATACTTATATAAATTATAACTAATTCTCTACATGTTTAATTTTTAGGTTCGAATTTTTTCAGTGATGGATGAACCATTTTTAGATGCAATATGTGAAAGGCTAAGGCAAAAGACGTATATCAAAGGAGGAACAATTTTATATCAAGGAGGTTTTGTTACAAAAATGCTTTTTATTGTTAGAGGGAAGATGGAGAGCATTGGAGAAGATGGAAGTAAAGTTCCATTGTGTGAGGGTGACGCATGTGGTGAAGAACTTCTCAGATGGTGCCTTGAACATTCTTCTATAAATGGAGGTATAATATTTTACTTTTTTAGATTATATATGTTGAGTTAATCCGGTGGTTATTTGGTCGGTTAACTCCTTTGTGCTTGGGCTGTTACATGTCGGCTCACTGAACTTGATAAACTAATTAGTTGTTGAAATTAGGAGTAGCAATTAGGACCCGATTTTTGAATGTGTCAATTCGGGTATTTTTTTTGTCTTTTCGTCTAATAAAAATAGATGTAAGTTCATAAAGTGTATTTTAATCGTATTAAACCTCAGATATTATTTTATCCAAGCATTGGATAATTCTTATAAACATTTAACTTTCGCGATTATATTTGATACTATTATATAGGGGTGAGCATTCGACCCGAACGGACCGGACCGACCGAGACCGGACCGGACCGACCACATTCGGTCCGGTCCGCGGTCTTGGCTTTTGGGCTAATTCGGTCCTCGGTCCGGTCCGGACCAAAACCGACGAATTTAGGCTAATTTTGGCCTTGTTGGACCGGACCGACAGAAGGACCGACCGGACCGACCCGAACCGAGACCGGACCGACCACATTCGGTCCGGTCTCGGTCTATGATTTTTGCCAAAATCGGGTCTCGGTCCGGTCCGGTCCGGTTTTTGGACCGTGCACACCCCTACTATTATATATAGCAGAATTAAAATTCTTGCACAAAAAATAGTTTCAAGTCAACCAAGACCCAACCCGCTCAACTCTTCTAGACCTGGACCATTTAGTTACACATGTGTCCCACTGCCCAACCCGTTCTTCTTGCCCCTCTAGCTGAGATTTATAATTTTATGTTAGTATAACAAACGAATTTATGAATACTTGCAGATACAAGAAACCAGAAAAATCACGGATACATATTGCCCAGCAACAGAACGGTTAAATGCTTAACAAATGTGGAAGCATTTGTTTTACGTGCTGCGGATCTTAATGAAGTCACCACCCTTTTTGCTGGATACCTGAGGAATCATCGTGTTCAGATTGCCATAAGGTAATCCATTTTTATGTAGTGTATTCAACTTTTATGTGCTGATATAGGTGATTTTGGTCACAGATTGAGACTTTGTGGTGGGATTTTGTAAAACATATACATAAACAAAATTATTTTCTAAAGTTACATGTTCACTATGTTCAGGAACGAATCTCCATACTGGCGAGGCCTTGCAGCTACCACTATCCAAGTGGCATGGAGATACAGGAAGAAGCGGCTAAGTCGTGCTGACACATCACGTCATGCTGACACATCACGTCATGCAACCATTCTTCCCGCCAAGTTTAGTTAGTGGTTACGGCTAAAAGTTTCACTAGCGTTCATGCCTTATGAAGTTAATATATATACTGTATTTCATTAGAAGAGTAGACTTGGCATTGACGCATTGTGTATAGAGCACATATTTCAATACATATGATACATATGAAAATTATGTTTCAGTATCTTATCTGAGGATGTTCCCGGTTATAACCTTAACTAAGTCGTCTTTTTAATCATACGTTTCACAAGCATGCATCGCACACCCAGACAAGATTGCTAATTCAGACTTCTCATTTGATTAGTTGTGAATAGTATATGTTGTTTCTATGATACGACCCGGTTAAGGTAGTATCGAAAAGACTTGCACCCCTTTTAGCGTGTGCTTGCTCCGTAAGAATTAGAAGGGAGAAGATACAGATATTTGACTAAAAATCTGATTAATTTCATTGATTGCATATGTTTAAATAGACATGTTGGGATAATCCCTGATAAACATAAATACAAATCCTATAACGACCCAAACACTTATCCTATCATGACACAAAGACTCAAAACACTTATCCTACTACGACACATAAGATATCCTAATAAAACAGAAAACATGTGATAGTTATCCTAGCCAATGACGAAATCCTTATGCCACACGGGCGCCACTGGAACCCTCTTGGACCGACCAGGCTCTAATGATACCGACGTATCATTCCCTCCCTCTTCAGGAACGACCTTGTCCTCAAGGTCATAAGATGGATAAGCGATTTGAAAATCAGTCAACCATTCCCACGTAGCATCTTCAGGCGAACCTCCAACCCATTGCACCAAAACTTGTTTAACTGGACTTCCATTTCGCAATACGAATCGTGAAGCACAAATGGCTTGTGGTTGTTCCACAGGTTGTCCTTCCTGGAAATCTTCGGGTAGCCCAGTTGCTTCTTCACTTCGAGTTCCTGAATATGGCTTAAGAATTGACACATGAAATACCGGATGAATCTTGCTAGTAACCGGCAGTGCAAGACGATAAGCCACTTTTCCAACACGTTCGAGCACCTCATATGGACCGTAGTATCGCTTAGCTAACCTGTTAGACACACGCTTAGCAAGAGTTAATTGGCGTTATGGTTGAAGCTTGACAAGTACTTTTTCGCCTACATGAAACTCAACTTCGCGGCGTTTAAGATTGGCCTTCTCCTCCATTCGATTCTTCGCTGCTAATAGATTCTGCTTAAGTTGTCTTAGCAACCTGTCTCGTTCAATTAGTAGCTCATCCACAACCGCCAACTTGGAAGATCCTGGTGGATATGGGATAATAGCTAAAGGCAATCTCTCGTACAATGCTTGATAGGGTAAAATCTTGATACTACTCTGATAACTGGTGTTATAGCTCTACTCAGCCCAAGGTAAGAAATGCACCCAGTGATGAGGTCGATCCGTCACCATGGAACGCAAATACTGCTCAAGCCCGCGGTTAACAACCTCCGTTTGTCCGTCCGTCTGAGGATGATAGGTCGTACTATGATTGAGTTGTGTTCCGCTCAGCTTAAATATCTGTGTCCAAAATTTGCTAACAAAAATAGAATCACGATCGGACACTATAGTTTTCGGCATTCCATGTAGTTTAACAATGGTATCCACGAAGACTTCTGCCACATGGTGAGCATTGAAACTAGTAGGTAAAGCTGAAAAATGCGCATATTTGGAAAATCGATCAACAACCACAAAGATCACAGTAAACCCTTTAGATAACGGTAACCCCGTGATGAAATCCATAGAGATATCTTCCCACACAGCACTTGGCGTGGGTAAGGGCTGTAAATAGCCGTCACTTGCCTGAGTTGAATATTTGGTTTGTTGACACACTAGACAACTCTTGATGTAATCCTCCACAGCCTTACGCATTCCTCTCCAATAAAATAAGGCCGATAAGCCAACTAGCATCTTTTTGACCCCACTGTGCCCCGCACTAGGCGTGTCATGGAATTCTCGTAAGAGTAACGACTTAAGCTTTGATTCCGTCCCAATGAAGTAACGATCCTGAAAAATCAACAACCCATTCTCGCGTCTGAATTCACTCACTTTTCCCCTCAGTCCAATTGGTGATGTAGATCGACCAACTCGACCAATGTCTCATTTTCGGCCCTCAAATCGGCCAAAAATCCTACCAACGGCTGGCTCATAGTCATAAATGAGGACGTTATTGACTCCTCATCTTCATACTCACGAGAAAGAGCATCCGCAACCTGGTTTAACTCCCCTGGTTTGTACTCAATAACAAAATCAAACCCCATGAGCTTCCTCACATACTTTTGCTGAATAGGCGCCACAAGCGCTTGTTGCATCAGCTCTTTAAGGCTTTTGTGATCCGTTCGAATTATAAACCGTCGCCCAAGTAGATATTGTCGCCACTTATATACTGCTTCCACTATGGCAAACAATTCCTTTTGATAAGTTGCAGCGACCCGCATCCTCGGTCCCAATCTACGGCTAAAATAACAAATGGGCCGACCATTTTGCACCAAAACTGCGCCTATTCCATCAGACGAAGCATCCGTCTCCACAATGAAGGTTTGTTCAAAATCAGGAAGACCTAAAATTGGTGCAGTAGACAATTGTTGTTTGAGAACTTCAAAGGCGGTTGACTCACGTTCCTCCCATTTGGACCTGTCTTTTTGCAACAAATCAGTTAAAGGAGCAGCTATTGTCGCATATCCCTTAACAAAACGGAGATAATAACCGACCAAGCCTAAAAATCCACTCACGTGTCGTTGAGACTTAGGAACCGGCCAATCCCGAACAGCCGCAACCTTTTTAGGATCCATCGCGACGCCGTGCCCCGATATGATATGCCCTAGATACTCCAAGGTTGTCGCCCCAAAATCACACTTGGATTTCTTTACGTAAAACTGATGCTCCTGTAAACAAGCCAAAACACACTCCAAATGTTCCAAATGTGCCGTAAGTATGGTACTATAAACTAATATCTCATCAAAGAAAACGATTACAAATTTGCGTAAGTATGGCAAAAACAACCTATTCATAGTTGCCTGGAAAGTAGATGGAGCGTTGGTGAGACCAAATGACATGACCAAAAATTCATAATGGCCATCATGTGTTCGAAACGCCGTCTTGTATATATCTCGCTCATAAACTCTAATCTGATGGTAGCCGGCTAGCAAATCCAATTTAGTAAATATAACCGCGCCTCCAAGTTCATCGAACATTTCATCCGCGGTTCGTATGGGAAACTTATCCTTAACCGTGACCGCATTTAATGCTCGATAATCCACAAAAAACCGATAACTCTCATCCTTTAATTTTTCTTAACTAGTAAGATGGGCGACGAAAAAGAACTATGACTAAATCGAATAATTCCTTGGCCTAACATCTCATTGACTAACTTCTCCATTTCCCCTTTTTGATAATGTGGATAACGGTAAGGCCGAACGTTAACTGGTTTAGTATTAGGAAGTAAATGAATCCTATGGTCAATCGTACGATGCGGTGGTAAAGTAGCGGGTACCTGAAATAGTGACTCAAACCGAGCCAGGAGTTGCGCGAGCTCAGGATGCGTCAACTTCACAACCTCAGGCGACTCTTCAACTTCCTCCGCCTCCAGTGGCAAGCTATGGCATTCATACACCCCATAGATATCCTCTGCCAGCAAGGCTTGCATACGATGAAGACTAACTTGTTTCATACGTAAGGACTCATCGCCCTTCAAGGAATACGTAATATTGTTAGGAGTAAACTCCATCGTTTGTTGAGCATAATCATGTGTTACCTTCCCGAGATTTTGCAACCATTGAATACCCAAAACTACATCAGGCCCCTTCATAGGTAGCACATAAAGATCAACAACAACTGTTAATCCTTGCATGGAAAGCGAGACATGTGAACATATATTCTCACATAACAAAGATGCCCCACTCCCGATATAAACCTTGAAAGCTTTGGTCGTTTGTACCGGTAAGCGCAACTTTTCAACAACAGCGGGTTGAACAAAGTTATGTGTGCTACCATTATGAATAAGGACATGAACATTACTCGACCCGATCATACCCCATAGTTGGAGAGAACGGGGACTTCCATGCCCAATTAAGGAATTAAGTATGGATATATCCCCACTTTCAACCGCATCCAATGCATCCGCCTCCATCTCCTCCTGACCCACGTCGTCACCTTCCTCAGCCATTAACAACAAAAACTTTCCCGGACATTTATGCCCCCGAACCCACTTGTTATCGCAATTTAAACACAACCCTTTGTTGAGTCGTTCTTGTCGTTCCGCGGGTGAGATCCACTTGATAGCCAATGGCTTAGTATCAGACTTGGTGGAAGCCTGTGTAGGTGTTGGTAACAAAGGAGGCTTACCTGAATTGGGTCTAGCACCTAGAAACCGTGAATTAGCTGATGTTTGGCTAATTGTAGGAGATCGTTGATCATCGAAGCGAGCTTCAGTAACCCGTGCCAAAGCAAAAGCATCACCTAGCGTCGTAGGTTTTGCGACAAGTAGCTCACATTGCAGAGTGGGCTTAAGGCAGGATATATAGAATGAGATAAGCAAATTCTTCGAAATATCCGTAACCCGATTCATGAGTTTTTCAAACTCACTTTGATATTGATCAACTGTACCAGTCTGCAATAACTTAGATAATGCTCCCTGTGGATCTTCATACTTCGACGTTCCAAACCGATTCTTGACACTTTCTAAAAATCCGTCCCAGTTGGTGATCAAACCTGTCACACCCCAAATTACCTGTTTTGCAGCGGAATGGAATTCCTGAGGGATGACTGTCATAGCATCACAATCATAGTTATATTGAAAGACCTAAAGTGTCGTTTGAAAAGCACATCGTTTGATATATTAAAAACATTCAAAGTTACAAAAGATAGGTCCCAAAAAGGTAATCAACATTTGCGGAAATAAGTTTGTTACAATCCAAACGATGTTTTAAAGTGCATAAAATCCATGTGAGACGCGTCGTCACCGCGACTCTATGATAAGTCCTTATGTATGCCATGATGTATATGCCTTAGATACCTGAAAATACATTGCTAAAAGTGTCAACACAAAGGTTGAGTGAGTTTATAGAGTTTATGTAAATGTTTTATACGACCACCACAAGTATAAGTTATGTATGACAAATATGTCACATAAAAAGATGATACAATTGCTATAAGCACATGACACCGAAGCTAGACTGATTATGATGTTCGCCCCAACAGAGTGTTTTGCCAAACACTCAAATAATGATATGAAATGAAATGCATCCGTTTGACCAGTTGGGACCACCAACCCGGATGGAGGAGTCACCCTCAATAGATCTATTCACTCACCCTGGCTTCTTCCGGAATTAACGGTTCATGATTATGAAATGGGGACATTCAATTGGCAATGAAGTAACTTAAGCAATGTAATGAATTTGAATATACTTGAGCTCGTAATAAAATGATGTGCAATGTATTCTCCCCCGTAGGTTTGAAATAATGTATAAACTTGAATAAAATCGGGGCTATGAAAACTCACCTGATGCAATGATTATGATGACAAAAGTGGATACACTGAAATGAGGTGCAATCTCTAGCTGCAACCTAATATGAATGATATGATCTATTATAATTCGTGAATATATATCGTACATGCAAATCCACATGTAATATATACCACTTGTGCAGTTTTGAAAATAAAGTTTATCGTCGAAAAATAATCTTATAACGTCTTGACAATTTATAAATTACTTTACAAGTATTTACGTTGAAATGATATCCTATGATAATCATTTAGTGATTTATTATGAAATTATAGTTTTTCGTCGCAAAACATTATAATTTGACAATTCATGAAAGTGACTAAATGGCCTCGAAAAGCTAGTCGTAAAATAGTGAATATCGAGTGTTAGGAAACAAACTCAACGGTTTTGGAAAGCTTGTCATATTATCTCAAAGTCTTAGCTTTTAAATTTTTATCATAGAGGTCTCGTTCATGGAGAAAAACATAGGTGAAGTAGGGTACTCGTACTAAAAATATTGTTTAAGGGTAGTTTTCGGCAAAGTTTGAGTGACCGTAAATTATTCGTTACATCTCCGTTTGACGAACGGTTGAACATTTTGGAAAATAGGCTAGGTGATCTCACTTTTACTAGAAGACATCGTTTTCTCAAAAGTATTCAATCGATGTTAAATACGACTCTCAACATGGTCACTCGCGACAATAATTTTTGACTAATAGGAAATATATACAAGTGTTCTACTTGTGAAAATAGTTACGTCAACCTTATTTAAACACGTGTAATTTAGTTGTTATAAGTCCGTTTTCTACGTTTTATATGTCCTTAGCTTCGTGTTAAAGTATACTAATATATTTTTGATAAATCGACTCATTTAGATAACGCTTAAGACTCATTTTTGACCCTTAAAAATCTGGACAGCAAGCTGTTTTTCCGGAAAATATAGTTTTCGTCGTTAAACTTGAAAATAGCATAACTTCTTCGTTATAAATCCGTTTTAACCCGTTCAAGCGACCACGTTTTCGTTTTAAAGTATATTTTCTGAATATCTAGCCCAAAATATTTTAAAAACTGTCTAATTTTTCAGATTTCACAAAAATGATCAGACCCTTATTTAATGTTGTCGAAATTGATTTTTCTCGCATAATACTTATTCTAACAACTTCAAATCAACACCAAAGCTATTCTAAACCTACCATACACCTTCTTAGGGTGTCATGGGTTCCTAAACATCATCAAAAATGATATGTTTCAAGGGATTAATTATAGGATGGTATATACTAATTATAAGTACTAAAAACATTAGAAGTGGTATAGAGATACACATGAAACTTGCATGATTTCTTCTAAAATGATAAAAATAACTCATGAATATTATGAAAGAGTAAAAATGATCATGAAATGCTTACTAGTATAGTGATGAAGTTTATGGAACAAGGTTTTTCCTAATTACCCTAGGTTTTTATTTCAAAACCCTTAAAAAGAGTATACTAGTGTTTATAATTTAGCTTGTTCTTGAAAAATTCTTGGCTTTCTTTCTTGGTTTCTCCTTGGCCGGTTATGGTGTAGAAGTAGAGAGTGATATATTTTTTTTTCACCAAAGGATATGTGCTTGTATGTGTATAATGAGTATATAATTAAAAATACTACAAGTGTAGGTCTAGTTGAATATGTGTATTGGCTAGGTAAGATAGTTTTACATCAAATGTGTTGAGTCATGTATTTTGGTCGACTAGGAGGAAAAAGAAAATGAGGTGATGTATTTTGTTGAGTAAGTGTAATAATGTGTAAGTAATATAGGTAATTTGTGAGTTTAAATAAGTATTTAGGGTAGCGTTAGCTAGAAATAAATTTTAACGGAACAAAATAAAATATATCGATGTCATAAAAATTATAAAAATACATTTCTTACAAGAATTGAGTGAAATAATAATTATCGAGTGATATTTACGAAAACCGTCGTAAATATATATATATAACAATTTATACACAAAATAAATTTAAAACACCGGGTAAACTAATAATATAATTTTTATAATCTTAAAATGAGTATAAAAATATATCAGAATAATTTTTGGAAGTGTCGGATCAAATGTTCAGAATAAATGATTACGCGATAGCGTTTATTTAATAGGAAATTATACGTTTAATGAAAAATGCAAATCCATGCATGAACTAATATGATGATGATATTATTAATGATATGTAGACTAAATCTAGTCTATATGAAATGTCCTCAATGATTTTTCATGAATTCGCAGCTAAACCCTTACGGTTACGCGAATTTGATACTCGTAAACCTAGTTTACGAAAAATGATGAATAGTGAATCATGAATAGTGAATTTTCTCCAGCAATGAATAGTGTTTCGTGAATAGTAAAATTTTGAAATACGTTCTCAGAATATCAAATCGACTTAAAAAATGATGAATAGTAACCGATGAATAGTAAATTCACAATGAAGATGGAAAGCCTTCTAGGGCCAATATCAAACAAGCTCTTGGTAGGTGTCATGTGAGATCTATCTAATTGATCAACCATGTGACAACTGAACAGAAACAATAGGGCGATTCAAAATTTTGAATCAATCCTGGTTCAGGTTATGGATTGACGGATTCGTTTGAAAAACCGGTCGTTGTACTCAAAATAGTTTTCACTAGCACATCGACTGTGTATTAATGTTTCAAAATAAAAGGTGTGTATGATTGATGATTGATTTTCCTTAAAACCTTCATTGTATTGCAAAAACAATTTATATTGAGCAGTACACGATTGTTTTTCAAATCTCTGTTCATCAATCAGTGAATCTCATATTCGCTGGTTCACTCACTCCGTGTTGTCTTCTTTGAGACGTTCCGGTTTGAGAACAGCTAGAGCAACTGCGAAACCCTGTCAAGGAGGTTCTTCGGAATTATACCTGATCACAGGCAGTACTTGTACTGATCAACGGGGAACCGTGGGCCGTGTACCTCAATTCAACGAAAGTGATCAAAGACACTTTCGTATGCTTTATTGCTAACTGTTGTATGCAGGTACACCCAACGTTTGCAGCCGATCAGAATGGAGAGGTCAATTCATAGCCGCATGCTCACACAACACATTCATTTCCAAAGAAATCATGATTGGTGCATCAATGGCTCTGATATTCTCACTCCATGCTTCTGCTACGCTGCTGCAAATATCATGAATCAACTAAAGCTTCCGCTACTCTGATGAAAAGAAATCATGATCCAGAATGTGAGCATGTCGGTCCACTGTCACAACATCACATAATGTCAACACCATAATGGAAGAGTCAGAGATTTATGCAAGCTGATGATCTCAAAGCTGGCTCAAAACTTATCATCACGTGGATCAGTTAATGACCTCCACTTGAATTATCCAAACATGGAAAACATGAAGAATCGAAGACTATAGGCTACAGAGCAATGAACTTAAATAAGAATCCAAGAACAATCTTAATGTAATATCTGTTTGTATTCTGTATAAATTGAGGTGACCTCCCTTAGGGGGAGATTGTTAGGATTTAGAAAAGCCAGTCATTAAAGTTTCGGTCACCTCAAGTATATGTAATCGTTTGAAAGCTCGTAGTCGTAGTTATTTAATATTAGTTAGTATTTAGTTAAGTAACACCGTGGAGGACGGATGGGTCTTTACCCACTGTATGCCTGATCCACAGCCCGTAGGAGGCGAGTCTTGTAAGAAAACTATAAATACCCTCTACCTCCTAAGGTAGAGGGTTGGAGCTTCAATACCATTTTTTTTGTTTCACATAGTTCCTAACTCTCTTCCCTTTCTCTCTGATCTGTGCCAAACCGTCAAGTCTAACAGACTTAAAACAGCTTAAGCACAAATGCAATGAAGATCAGAGAATACAGTGAATTCCCGGGTCGTTAAGTCCCACGGAGACTCAATGGTGTGCAAACACTGATTCAGACGATAGAATGATCACTAATGATAGTGATCAGAAAGGATTAGGATTGAATATTACACTACTGAAAAAGGTTATAAAATAAAGCGACTTAAATACAAATTAAGAAAATTAAAAAGATAAAAGATATTAAATAAACGCTATCACTATATTTAAAATGACGAACGTTTAAAACTTGAAACTAAAAACTTACGTTTAAAATAAAATCTACGTAAACGTACAAATAAAAACGTGAAACTTACACAATATTAAGCCTAAAAATATGAAAAATACATTTTTACAATCCTAATGATAAAAGAAAATTTATAGAAAAAGAAAATTATTTTTATAACTATTTAATTAATTATTATTAATTAAAAACTATTTTTAACTATTAAATAATTACCTAAAATACAAGAAATTAGGAAATAAAGCTAGAAAAATAAAATTAAGACTTAGAAAAGTCTAAAATAACAAACTAGAATTTTCAAAACTATTTTTGTATTTTTCTGATTATTTTTCTATTTTCTACTAATTTAATACTATTTAAATCTAATTTAAATTATGAAAAATACCAAATAAAAGAGGAAAAATAAGGAAAAATATTTTTTATGCTTTTTATATTTATCTTAATCTATTAAAATTGAAAAATTATTTTTTGGAACTTTTTCTTAATTAATTGCAATAAAAGTTATTTAAAAATGATTAAAAACTGTTTTTATTTAAGAAAAATACCAAACAGTAACTAAAATTAATGAAAATTTCAGGAAAATACTAAAATCTTATTCTGGATCTATGAAAAATAGAAAGACAAGGGCCTATGTGGGAGAATCAGAAGCTGTAGTGTAACTGTTCTAAATAAGCTACTCTAAAAATAAGCTAATAAGCTCTAAAGGACACCAAACTGATACTTAAGCTAAATGATAGTTAAACTACTCTAAAGCAACCTTATGCACCTACTCCTAAAACCTAAATAGCATTCTACTTATGATTTAAGCTAACTGTCACCAAAGCAAATAAGCAATTTACCCCCACTGTTTAAGCACTAGCAACAGCTTATCTAAAGAGCAACAGAGAAAACAAAAAGTGTGGTCCTCAGAACCACCTAGCAGAGATCATAAGTACCAAATTTCAGCTCATAAGGATTAGTAATGAAGAAGATATAGAGCAAGATAAAATGGCAAAAACTGAGACAGATTGCTGTTGTGCAGAATCAGATAAGACTGGTACAACTTTGAGCTTATCTAACTACTTATCCAATAAGCAAATGAGAAAACCAGAATTGTAGACTTGAAGACTACCTAGCAGACCACAATATGACCAAATTTGAGACCATGAAAAACAGAATTGAGCAGTATGCAAGGTTTGCAAGTTCTGCAAAACTCTGATGTAGAAATGCTTTTGACACAGTTGACTTTTTAAGAACAGATTAAAGTTTGACCATAATGAGTTTTAAAATCAAATGTAGAACTGATTAAGGTGAAATATGATGTGATGAGACTAAAGCAAGCTAGATAAACTACTTCTAAACCTATGTGAGATGATTTCAAAAACTGTTTCCAATAGAAAATGCATACAAGACAGTGGGCTTATGATATTGACTTAAAGCTCAAATGACAAATAAACAAAGACAAATATGACAGTAAATATCTAAAACAAGCCTAAAGCAATTGATCTAACCCATTATTCTAGCCTCTAAAGCAGTTGTAAGTTCTAATCCAAACACCCCTTTAGAAACAAATTTGCAATGAAAATGGAACCAACTGATGAACAAGCTAGTGAAATAGATCAAATGGAGTTTAACTACTCTAAGTACCATTAAATAAACAAGACTAAACCAGATGTAAGCACAGATACATGTACAAAACCAATTATGCAAAATGGATTGAAAATGACAAGTGACATTCAAACTCACATGGGTCCAGCTTGGATTGCAGGCTAAAACCAGAATCAAGTCTACTCTAATCCTAGTCTAATCCACCCCAAATAAACCTCTGCATCTACCATTATCCTTTCCAAGACCTGCTTGACCAAAAATCAACCTCAGTTGACTTTTATTGACCAGGGAACAAAGTTGCTTGAAAATGATTCCAAAGCTTGTCAAAAGCTAAAGTAAGCTTAAACAAGCTTGTTTGATTTCAATATAAGCTTATGAGAAGCTTTGACATAAAAATTGAAACTAAAAACTTTCACAGTGAACACTGAAATTTGGAATCTATATAAAAGGCTTTGATTGATATTCAAAACACATTACAAGGATGTTATGACTTAAATGAAATACATTGAACTTGAAATTACAACCTTTTGCACTGAACTAAGACATGTTTTAAAAAAAAACGACATTAAGAAAATTAATAAAACTAACTACTACCCTCTTCTTCTCCTCTTAGCTCCCTTTTATACCCAGCTTGTTTCTCTCTCATGTCTGAACAAATCCCACTTGAAATCTAGACCCTTGGATGAGCAGAGTTAATTTTGGCCCTTGATTGGATTTTGGCGGGAAAAGCTTATAACAGCTGTGAGATTGAGTAAAGGGTTTAGGAGGTGCATTAAATGAAGTTTGGAGGCTTGCTAAGGAGGAGGGGACATGGTGAAGTGGGATTGAGGAGGGGGGATGGGGTGTAGCTGAGTTTCAGGGAAAGCAGTTGAGATGGTGGACTTTGGCAGGTGTTGGGATTTGACCAAGGATTTGACCAGATAAGTATTAATAATAGGGGGGTTCACAATGCAAATTGACAGGGGGTCCAAGGTAGGCAAGGGTCCAAAATTAGGTTTAAAGGGTTTTAAACTATAGGGACTTAATGTGTAATTCTGAAAAATTGAGGGACCATAGCTGCCAACTCATCAAAGATGTTCCAAGGACTAATACTGACAAGCTTCAAAAGTACAGGGACCAAATCTGTCATTATGCAATTTTCCAGGGGCCATTTCTGCCAAATTTCAAAGTTGAAGGACTAAACTTGTAATTTCTCAAACTTTTTATATTTTTCACCAAAGGACTAAATTTGACAACTTTTGATTTTAAAAGGACCTTTGGTGACTTTACTTTTGAAATTATGTGCTCAGGGACTGTTTTTGACAATTTTTGAAACTTGGGGGACTAAAACTGCAATTTTTGCAAATTTGATATGTTTTTCATCTGATTTTGATATTTTTGCATTTAAAACACATAAAACACTGATTTGTGATATTTTCATCATTTTGATGCATTTTTGAGTGTTTTCAGATGATTTTGCAGTTTATATTGTACAAAAATGATGAGTATTTAGACACTCATCACTCTCTCTAGAACTTTGTATACGCCCCATATGGATATGGTTTGATGTGTTTGTGAAATCCTATAAATTACAATTGGTATCAAGAGCCATGGTTTGATCACTCATCTTTCATGCTCCTTGTTTTGGTGGATTTCATAAGGTTTTTGAGGTTATAAGTGTTTAGGAGAGTTTGAATCATTTGGTCAATTTCTAGTGTTAAAGTTTGAATTTTGGTTGTACTTTTGTGTTTAGGATCATCATATGTGTTTAGGTTTTGAATTGGAAGGCTTGAATCATTGTGGTTTAGCTGTTTTTGATTGATAAAGTGAGTGTTTTTAAATTTTGTACGAAGCGAGTTGAGACACGGTGTGGTATTTCTTGGAAGCGAGTTGCTTTGTTATTGGAAGCGAGTTGGTTTATGCGACTTGGCTATTTAGCGAGTTGATTCTTTAAGCAACTTGAGTTCTAAAGCGACTTGGCTATTAAGCGAGTTGTATTGGCAGCGAGTTGGTTTATGCGACTTGGTTGTTAAGCGAGTTGTCTCTGTATGCGACTTGGCTATTTAGCGAGTTGACTCTTTATGCGACTTGGGATTTAAGCGATTTGTTTCTTTAAGCGACTTGAGTTTTTAGCGACTTGTCTTTGAAGCGAGTTGACTGTTTAGCGAGTTGATACCAAAGCGAGTTGACTGATTAACTACATTTTTACGGTTGTTCTTTTGGTTTAGTAAAATCCCGTGAAAGAATCAATTTTCCGGTTTAATCAAAGAATAGTAAAATCCAGTGGAACTTGTAATCATGTCTAACAACGTACCTACTATCATTTCTTCTGTAGCTGAGGACGTTCAAGCAGCTGTATCAGATACTCGTCCACCTATGCTTGACAGAACTGATTATGACTCATGGGCTCAACGAATTAGGTTGTACTGTTTGGGAAAGGAAAATGGGGTCAACATTATCAAATCAATTGATGAAGGACCTTATCAGATTGAGACTACAAGAGACATACTTGAAACTGCTGCGGATGGAACGGTGATTTTAGGATTGGACAGACCAAAGACGTATGATGAGCTCAGTGATAAGGAGAAAAAGAGATACGATGCTGATATCAGGGCTTCAAAATTTATTCTTCAAGGTCTTCCAAAAGATATCTACAAGCTTATCAATCACAACACTGAAGCCAAGGCTGTTTGGGATAATGTCAAAATGCTTCTCTCGGGTTCTGAATTAACTAAGGAAGACAGAGAATCACAACTGTATGATGAATTTGAGCACTTTAAGATGAAACCAGAAGAAAGTGTCTCTGAATATTACGTGAGATTCCACAAGCTTGTGAATGACATGAGGAATATCAAAATGACCATGCCAAATATTCAGCTGAACTCAAAGTTTGTGAACAACATGAATCCCGAATGACACAAATTTGTCACCTCTGTGAAGCTAACCAAAGGATTAAAGAACACCAACTATGAGCAACTGTATGCCTTCCTTCTTCAGAATGAGAGACATGCTATGTTTGAACGAATGATTCTTGAACAGTTCAAAACTAAACAGGGAGAAACAAGTTCGTCAAATGATTCAACAGCCTTTTACACCAATGTTGGAATTACCACCAAAGCTTCTCAAGTCATACCCACGGGTAATGGTAATTACAAGCTCATTCCTGATCCAGCATATAAGCCTCCAGACTCAAACACACTCATGGAAAACTTTATCAATCAACTGTCTCTCATGGTTAGTCAAAATATGAATTCCACTCCACACACCAACAATAACTTCAGAACAGCATCCAATCCACACAATCAAGCTACTGTCAGATATGGTAAGGTAGTGGTGCAGAATGTGCAAGGAAGACGGTATGAACAAGGGATGATTGGAGCAGGTTATGGTAATACTGGAGTAGGTGGAGGATATGTGGCTAATCAGAATCGAGGAAGAAATGCCAATCAAGGGCAAGCAAAGCCAATCAAATGCTACAACTGTGGTGGTGAGGGACATATTGCGAGGAACTGCACATCTCCAAAATGTCCACAGAATGCAGAATACTTCAGAGACAAGATGTTGCTTGTGCAAGCTCAGGATAATGGAGCAGCTTTGGATGAAGAGGAGTTGTTGTTTCTTGCAGAAGGGAATGCTAAGACATATGATGCTGATGTGGATGAGCAGCCAATTCAGGAAATAGGTCACAATCATCAAAATGCCTTTCAAGTTGCAGACTGTGATGCATTTGACTCTGATTTCGATGATGAACCTACTGCCCAGAAAATCTTCATGGCTAGCATTTCACCTATGGTCTCTCCAAAGGTCTCATCACCACAACAGGCTGGTCCTTCCAAAGATTCAATCATCTCTGAGGTATTAAAACTATACGATGAAGTTGATGAGCAAGAGATGCATAACAAAGTACAATCACATGTAACTAATGAATCAGATATGGATAATGTGGGTAATAGTAATATTGTCCCATATGATCAATATGTGATAAAAAGTGAAAGTGAGATTGTACCAAGTGATGCATCTTCTGCAGTCAATGATGACTATGTTTTTGATGAATTCACTCCATGTGCCCCTGATGATTCTGTTATCTCTGAACTGAATGCCTATAAAGAACAAGTTGCTATTTATGAACAACGTGCTAAGTTTGAGTTAACTACCCGTGAGCAGGAAATGGATAACCAAATGCGTACAATTATCGGAAAAAGTAATTTTAGAGAAGAAGTGTTAAAACAAGAGTTAAACTCCTTACAAGAAAAGCTTTCTAAAACTGTTAAGCAAAAACAAGAACTCCAAAATAATGTTAAAGTGCTTAAACAAGAATTTAATGCTAAGGAATCAAAACTTTTGAATGACTTTTCCAATCTAAAAACTTTGAAAAACAAGCTTGAAAATAAGTTGTACGTACAAGGGAATACCATTCAGACTGCTCACATGATCACTAAGTATAGAGTTCTCAGCGATAAGCATAGCATTCCCCTCGTAAAGGAACCCAATCCTGAATATAGTAAAGTGGCTAGAGAAGCTCAGAAGGTAATATATGATGGTGATGAAATCCTTAAGCCTAGGCAGAAACCTAGTTGCGCTGAGTGCACTGAGGAAGATAAGCAATTAGATGAAGTCACTAGGGAGAAAATGAATAATAAGCTAAAAGATCCTGAGTGTGAAAAGCAAAACATAACGTTCAAACCCCATGATTACACTAAAGAAAATTGGATTTCCCTGACCAGATTTAAGCCTCAAACTCTATTAACCCCAGAACAAGTTTTTTGGAAAAAGGACATAGATATGCAAAAAGCTAAGGCACTTGTTAAAACAAACACTCCCCTTAGGAAAATGCCTCCAGCAACTGTGTATCCTTCGAATACACCAATGCACTTAGTTCCTAGATCTATTCCCACTAAGAGCAAGACCTTAATCAGCCTATATGTTGTTTATCAACTATTTGTTGATTTTGAGAAGACCTGTAAGAAAAGGATCACACCTACTAGGATAACTGAAGGGGAGAGGGGTTTTGAGCAAACAAAAGAATGCTATTTAACTGAGGTCATGCCTTTCTTTAAACAATTAAAAGATCAATTTGAGAGTCTTCAAAAAGGAATAGACTCAGATATTAAAGAAATGGAAAAGGAATTTGATGCAATGATTGTTGAGGTCAATGATTATGAACGGGAACTCAAATATAATGAAATTGAAAGGAAAAATCTGCATATCTTAAATGAGAACTTAATATTGAGCTGTGTGGGTCAAGATGTGTTTTATACTGTTACTAAGCATTCTATTACTGCTTCTCAATTTCATGAATTAACTGTTGCTTTGAAAGTTTCCCATGATCGTGTCATTGAGCTTGAAAACAAAAACTCAGAACTAAATGAGAAAATTGATCAAGATGATCACGATAATTTGGTAAAACATCTTTCTAAACTAGAAGTTGAACATTTTGATTTATAACTAAAATATCAACATCTCAAAGAAAATGTCAAAACCTCAAACATCAAGACATCCTCAAATGTTCCAGAGTTTGATGCACTTTTTGACATAAACAAACGTGACGAACAGATTCAAGCTCACTGTAACACGATCAGAAAGTTGAAAGCCCAAATTTCATAATTAAAGGGTGAAAAGAACAATGTGACTGGCTCCCAAATGCCTCCTCCTTTAGATTCTCAGTGTTCTCAAACTTTTCATCTTCAAAATTTGGTTAATGCTTTACAAAAGGAAAATGAGAGTTTTCTAGAAGAAAATGAAAAAGTTAAACGACACTTTAAAGAGTTATATGATTCAATGAAAGTCACTCGTGACAAGAACAACGAAAAAATAACGTATTTACAAAAGGAAATTGAGAATCTGAGGAGTCAGGTAAAAGGGAAAATGCCACTTGTCTGCAATGAGAATGTTGCATCAAAGTCATCTGCAGACTCTAAATATACTGTGACTGTTAAATTCATTCCTCCTCATCTTAGGAATAACGAACTTGTGTTTCATAACTATTTCGCTCACCTTAAGGATAGTCTAGAATGTCTCCGTGAGATTGTAGAAGAGGATTTCATAAATAAGCCACTTGATAGAGAAATTAGGTTTGCTTGCATTCAGGCCAAACGATCTCAGGAGCTGTTAGAATGTTTAAGAGCAACATGTCCTAAATCCTTATGTGAGAAAGATAAAGTTGTGATGCCTTGTTCTATGCCCAGTGTTAAGAAAGTGAACTCTAAAGTGCCTTCAAGTAGTTCAGATCCCTGCACTTCTAGTTCAGGAATGCAAAAGGTAGCCCAACCAACTAATGTTCCCATAATTCCCTCTACAGGAGTAATCGGTGACACAAAAGCAAGCGGGTCAAAGCCTCCAGGCAATACAAAGCAAGATAGGACCTCGCAAGCTAAGAATGTGCAATGGAAGAGAGTAGAAGACCACCCTAGGAACATTAAGTTTAAGTTAAATAAAACGAATCGTGTTGATTCTAGTATTAGCTATAAGCGTACTGTAATTAATTCGAATTCTGCTACTTTTGGCAAAACATGTAATGATGATTGCTTGGTTTCTGTTACTAATCATGAGTGTGGTGTGAATGATTTGATTAATGCTGTTAAATGCCCTGTTAAGATAGTTAATGCAAAAAATCAAGCTAAGAAGGCTAGAAAGCAATGGCGGAAGAAGGTTAGAAAACATTGGAAACCCACAGGAAGGAAATTTAGTAACATAGGTTATCAGTGGATACCTACTGGCCGCAAATTCAATCTTAATGAGATGTGCCCTAAATTATCTAGATCAATGCCCATTAGGAAATGGATGCCTACTGGTAGAACTATTCCTTTAAGAAGTGAACATACTTTGAATAGGTCAAATACGGACACTAGCACTGCATCTATCCTTGATGATTCCATTGTTTCTACTTCTGATGTGGGTGTTCCAATCACTGTTACTAACCAAATGGAACCCATTCTTGCATGGGGATCCCAATTATCCAGTTATCCATTCTTGTCTGTGTTCAACTGCAGATCATTCAAATCGTTCTGTGGTACCTGGACTCAGGCTGTTCCAAGCATATGACTGGAGATCGCTCGCGGCTCATGAACTTTGTGAGTAAATTCATCGGGACTGTTAGATTCGGGAATGACCATTTTGGTGCAATTATGGGTTATGGAGACTATGTTGTTGGTGAAAGTGTAATCTCCAGGGTATATTATGTTGAAGGTCTTGGTCATAACTTGTTCTCTGTTGGTCAATTCTGTGATTCCGATCTAGAAGTGGCTTTTAGAAAACATACTTGTTTCGTTAGAGAACTTGATGGTGTAGAATTGTTAAATGGAACTCGTGGTTCAAATCTATACACCATCTCTATCGAAGACATGATGAAGTCTTCTCCAATCTGCTTGTTGTCAAAGGCTTCGAAAACAAAGTCATGGTTATGGCATCATCGTCTCAATCACTTGAACTTCAGCACCATTAATAATCTTTCCAGAAAGGATCTTGTAAGAGGCTTACCCATATTAAAGTATGAAAAAGATCATCTTTGTTCAGCATGCCAATTGGGAAAAAGCAAGAAATATGCCCACAAACCCAAACCCACAAACTCAGTAATGGAAGTTCTTCATACCCTTCATATGGATTTGTGCGAATCAATGAGAGTGCAAACGATAAATGGGAAGAAATATATTTTAGTCATTGTTGATGACTACTCTCGATTTACTTGGGTAAAGTTTTTGAGGACAAAGGATGAAACTCCAGATGTCATCATCAAACTTATCAAGCAGCTTCAGGTTCGACTCAACAATACTGTTAGAATTGTTCGAACAGACAATGGCACAGAGTTTGTTAACAAAGACTTAAGTCAATTTACGGTGTAGTTGAAAGACGAAATCAAACTCTTGTGGAAGCCGCAAGAACAATGCTGATTTATTCAAAGGTTCCAATGTTTCTTTGGGTTGAAGCCATTGCCACTGCTTGCTACACCCAAAATCGTTCTCTTATACACACCTCTCATGGAAAAACTCCATACGAACTTGTCCATAAACAAAAACCTGATCTCTCCTACCTTCGTGTGTTCGGTGCTTTGTGCTATCCAATGAATGACGGTCAAGATTTAGGTAAATTAAGAGCTAAGGCGGACATTGGAGTTTTTGTAGGTTATGCATCAAACAAGAAGGGTTACCGAATCTACAACAAAAGAACTCGAGATATCATGGAAACTATTCATGTCACGTTCGATGAGCTATCCGGGCAAATGGCTCCAGGACAATCAAGTTCTGGACCCGCATCACAACTTTCATTAAGTAGTCCCATTAGTTCTTCTCTTGTACAAAATCTCTCACCAGCAACTCCTTATGTACCTCCTTCAGAAGATGATTTGAAGAAATTGTTTGATCCAATGTTTGATGAACACTATGAGCCAATTGCTAATGATCTGTCAAATCCATCAACAGAGGCTGCTCCTATCCCTGTCAATGAAGTTAACCCTTCAGTTTCTATGTCATTTAGTCAAGAAGCGCCTGCTGATGATCACTCTGGCTCAACATCAAATCCTCAATCATCGAGTGTACATCATGGAATTGTGTCTGGCACCTATGATGAAGATAATCCCTTTGCTACTCCTGAAGATGCTCCCTTTGAGAACATATTTGCTCCTGAACCTTCATCTGAACCATCTTCATCAGGAGAAAATGACTCTGCTACTTCAGTTCCTCAACAACAACCACATGAACACCTTAAAAAATGGACACATGACAATCCATTGGACACCATCATTGAAAACCCCTCTCGTCCAGTATCCACTCAGAAACAACTTGTAACTGATGCCTTATGGTGCTTCTTCAACTCCGTACTCTCTAAGATCGAACCAAAAGACGTTAAAACTGCCATGAATGAAGACAGCTGGTTCAATGCCATGCAAGAAGAAATTCATGAGTTTGATCGATTAGATGTATGGGAATTAGTACCTACTCCTGACTGTGCTATGATCATTTCTCTAAAGTGGATCTTCAAAGTAAAACTTGATGAGCATGGTGATGTATTAAAGAACAAGGCTCGATTGGTTGCAAAAGGATACCGTCAAGAGGAGGGTATTGACTTTGAAGAATCATTTGCTTCAGTTGCACGTATCGAGGCAATCAGAATCTTCATGGCTAATGCTACAAGTAAGAACATGGTAGTCTATCAGATGGATGTAAAGACGGCTTTTCTTAACGGAGATCTTAAAGAAGTCGTATACGTAAGCCAACCTGAAGGTTTTGTGAATCCAGAGCATCCTACTCATGTCTATGGCTTAAAGAAGGCTCTTTACGGTTTGAAGGAAGCTCCAAGGGCATGGTATGATACGCTATCAAAGTTTCTTCTATCTACTGGATTCAGCAAAGGAGCAGTTGATCCGACATTGTTCACCAGAAAGTCAGGCAAACATTTAATTCACGTTCAAATCTATGTTGATGACATTATTTTTGCCTTGACTGACCTCAATGAATGTGACCGTTTTTCTAAGGAGATGGGCTCCAAATTTCAAATGTCAATGATGGGACAAATGTCATTTTTCTTGGGATTAAAAATTTCACAAAGTCCCAGAGGCATTTTTATCAATCAATCTAAATATGATACTGAAATTTTAAAGAAATTTAGATTTGACACTTGTGACACCGTTGACACTCCCATGGTGGAGCGTACCAAACTGGATGAGGACCACTCAGGGATCATGGTAGATGAAACGAAATATCGAAGTATGATTGGATCCCAGATATACCTCACAGCCAGCAGACCTGACATTTTGTTCGTTGTATGCATGTGTGCTAGATACCAGGCTAAGCCTACCAAAAAGCACCTTGAAGCGGTTAAACGGGGTCTTTCGGTATCTCCAAAGAACCATCAACATGGGACTTTGGTACCCGAAGGACACCGGTATGTCACTAACAGCCTATGCAGATGCTGACCATGCAGGATGTCAAGATACACGTCGAAGTATGTGTTAGGTCACTAGTTTTACAAACACAAGTAATATAGAAAGAGATAAGGCAATTGAACAAGTAAAACACACACACACACACGATATAAAGCACGGTTAGGCGTAGATGTGTAATGAGAGAAATAACTTGAACAACCAACCCTCAAGTGAGGGTTTACATAAGGTATTTATAGGAGGAAAGCTAGGGCAACACTCCTAGTTTCCATCCTTTCTCCTATGGGCTTGGGCCTAAGCTCATGGGCCTTCTTCATAAGCTTAAGGCTAATAACAAACATAAAGGCCATAATAAGCTACCTATTACATAATAATGACTAACACTTGAATTATAGTTTAGGAGTGATTCCAACAATCTCCCCATCAAGTGTTGGTGATGAACGGTGAAGGCGTTGATGTAATAGTAGCTCTGACGTCTTCTGACTTTCTTCTTTCTTGTGAGAAGAATTGCCTTGATTCAAACAATCTCCCCAGTGTAGAGAAATTGTCTTCTTTGAACGGTTATGCTTTGACGTCATCTTTAACTTTTTTCTTTGATCATTGTTCTTTGTGATGAAAGTGATAGTATGTTGTTGTCTGCATCAAGTCTGCCTCAGGTCTGCTTCGCTGCTACAGTGTCTCCACGTCATTCTTCAACATGCTCACATGCTCTTTGACGTTGGAATTCAGTACTGATGAAGTTCTTTAAGTCTTTTTAACTTTGTAGATTCTTTGATTTGACGAAGAATCATTCTGACTGTTGTGTTGCTTTTGGATAGAACTTCCATTAGTGATGATGTTGGCGTGAGCATGAGAAGAATCAGCACGATCATCCCGCTCCGGAGCTTCCATAAGAAGAAAACATTTCAAACAGTTAGTAATAAGTGGATTTCGGCACTTACAAGTTTGAACTTCGAGAGTGTTAACAGCATAGTGTGAAAGCACAACTCTAATTCTTACAAAGGCCGTTCCTGAACTGGAGTCCCACAAGTGAGATAACGCGATGTACCGAAGTACATCTACAGTTCAGATGAGTCGTTGAGGTACACTGAAGCATCACCTCACGACTGTAGACCATTTGAGACACACTAAGCGTAATCCACGAGGAGTTACCGAAGTGACCTGCTGTCAGGGCTGTTTGATGTTGACCCTGGCAGGAGTTTCCATTCAATCACTGAGGATCACAGATGTGAACCTCTCATAAATGTTCTCGACAGATTGCTAAGATCTGTGAAGGACTCGATAATGTACCACTGAAATTCTTATTGTTGAACGTCAAGTGATAAAATGTCAAGTGTACCTAAGAGATCTTTTGATGAATCTCTTGGCTCTAGACTCAATTGTGCGTTTTAGTTTTCCTGAGCGGAGACTAGGGAGAGGGTCTCCTTCTTCAATACCAGCGATCTCTAATAGAAAGCCAATAGTTTACGTAGGGTTCCCTGTGAGAATGAAACAAGCTTCTGTAGAGAGAAACTTGAGTGGCTAAGAAGGTTTAGTGCATGCGTCACTGGGTCCATGACGACTTTTAATCTTCAATACCGGCGTCACTAAGTGACAACCAGTAGCATATGAATTGAACCCGGTGACTGCCCTAAGTTGAATAATTTGGAGGGATATTTCTTTTCACCCTTTTCTTTGCATTTCTTTTTAATTCTTCAACTCCTTCTTTCTCCGTTTCTCATTTTCTCCTTTTTTTATAATCATACCTAAGGACTTCTAAGTACTAACTATTTGTGATGTCCTTGGGTAGATCCCTCCGGCTCTGGCGGATCATAGGACGGTTATTCCTAACCTTAGTCACCTTATCACTCCATGACTAACCTATGTTGCCATAAAACCATTTACTTGAAAAATCTCTCACAGTGTTTGTGAATGAAAAACATTTTGAACCACTGTTGAGATAGGATTTTGCATAAATACTCCCCCTCGACATGTGCTTAAGAGTTTTAACGGTTATTTGCACAGTGAGGAAAGAGCGCGCACTTTTTGAATTGATCCACTCAAGATAGACAATCCCCCGCGAGACACGGTTACATTGCATAGTTAAAGAGTTACATTGTCAGCTTTTAGGTGACAACTAGCTCTAATAACTACCTTGAAGGTGTAAACAAACCTCGAAAGGTTGTCAAACCCGTCAGAGTTCATGTCTACCAAGAGTTTCTCGAATGGTACAATCTACTCGGACAATTCCTTTGCGAGACACGTTTACATTACTAGCGAACTAGCTTGAAATTATTACCCGTCCAGGACATGTCTTTTCGAGTTACTAACAGTTTAGTACCGTCAATTCATTGGTTAAGTCTATTACACAAAGATTCATTTGCATTTACACAACATATTTCTTATCACATAATTTTCTCCCCCTCAAAAATGGCATATCAAATGTTATTTTTGAAAAGTTGACAATAAATATGACCATTTCGAGTGTTGCGGGAAGATGACCACTATGAACAATTTGTGAACAAAGTTTTAATTCAAATACTCCCCCTCAACAAGTGATATAAACGGTTGAGGTTTTGAAAAACATACGGGGAAGTACTTGTTGTTTTGAGCAAAACCTTGAAAAATGAAAGGTTTGATAGGTTTTACTCAAAAGTAAGAAGCTTTCGCTCCTTTTATAAGGATTGTGGCACTGAAGCGTACCACAAGGTCCTTCCTTGACAATTACGGGTTGTACACTGTTATGTGTGCACAAGCCATAGACATATATAATCACACATCCAAATGTAATAATGAAGGAAACAATTCAAGGGGTACCAGGAAGTCCAGTGATGTTGCCAGGAGTGCGAACAGGGCGTTGATAGCCGGTGATGTTAATCCTGGGTCGACCACCAACAAAGCTTTCCAAAGTTCTGAACTGATCCCTTCTATTCAACCTTTCATCAATCATTTTGATGATTCTCCTCACATCCCTTCGATCCTGAGAATTCCATCGCTTAGGAGACCCAATCTTGTGACGTATGTCCTTCAACCTATATGCCATTCCGTTCCTAACCATCTTCAAAGTGTGATCCCCAAACTTGTGAAGTTCACTACACGCCATAAAGCAATTTCTTTGTAGTTCACTACGGTAAACGACGCCGAAAGGTTTGCTGATGAGTGTATATTGTGAGAGCTGGTTGATGTCGGGAAGATCTAGCTGAGGTGGTGTGAAGTTGACACGGGTCTGATAAGATTCAACTGCCAGCTGAAGATCTTCTACACGTTCCTTGATGATTATGCGTCTGATGAAGATGAGCAGTGACTTGATGAATTCACGTTGTACTTCGGTTGAAAATTGCCTCATGCGACCCTGTACTTTGGCAAGGTACATGTCTTCAATGTCGTTGATAGACAAATTTTCAAAGTCAGCCTCAGAGAATGCATAATCTTTTTCATCTTGTCGTTTGACCACGATATTCTTTAGGAAAGTGTAGTCCCACTTAGATGAAAGAGCAACGTGTTTGATGGCAACGATATCCTTAGTACTGAACACTGCATGTTGAGACTTCTGAACCTGACAGCTTCTGTAGTAGATTCTTCAGCGTTCCGGCCAATGATGAATCCCGTACAATGCATCGCGGTCATATGCTTCCACTTTGTCGGAACACAAGTGATTGGCACGTTCCTCGATGGCTATGCAGTTTGAGTATATGGCTGCAGGAAATGGAAGTGTCAAAGATGTAGCGTATTTCCTTGATCCATCGCCACCGTGTAGAAGAAATTCCAAGTCTTTGTTGAAGAAATATCTGAATGGAATCCTAGGTTCATCTGGTTGGCCGATCGTTGGTAGTGGTTTTGACCAGTCGGTGTAATATGGAGGGTTGTCCCGTTTAGTGAAGTCGACGTTTGCTTCTGGGTTGAGCCAATCCATGTTGTTAGACATAGCTCGAGCAATGTTTTCAAGGTGATATTCAACCTCGATGGCACTTTCTGAGCTATCTTTCCACAGTTGAAAAGCTTCATTCTTGATTCGCCTCAACTCGGATTTCGTCATCTTCTTCACATGGAACTTTTCTTGCATAATCTTAGCATGCTCCAATGTATTACCGTCTACCAGATCTTGACCTTCTTCAGGGTAGGGAGTTGAGTTAACAAGTGTAGAGAACCATTCAAATTCCTCTGTTTTATCGTCATCTAGCCATGATACGACGTCAGCCATGGGCGCCTTCTTCTTCTTTTGTTTTGGCCTAGATGAGGATTCTGGTTTCTTAACTTGTTTGGGAGAGGTGGGTTGTTGTAGGGGCTCAAGGACCTCTTCATCGTCACCACCCGTATACTCAAAGTGATCACTGGTTTTCTGAGTCAGGGGTGGAAACTCGGAATCGTCCTGAGGTTTATCTGTAGAATAACGAGGAGGGGACCTTTGTTGAGTAGGAGTTCGTAGAGGAGGGGGTTGCATAGACGAAGATTCACCAGACTGCTTCTGACATTTAGGTGCAGAGTCCTTGTCCGTATCATCGTCATCTCTTGGTCGTTTGGGTTGATCGACTGACTCCTTGCAAGATGATCTGAGTTGAAAGTCAAGTAGACCTTCGAAAAATTTAGCTTCATCCGAAGTAAACGTTCCAGATCGCTTTGACATTTGCATCACCAGTTTAGCGAGTAACTCAGATTCAGAAAGATCAGCTTCTTTGGCCATTATATGTTTAACCAATGCGACGATGTTTGGAGTCAGTTTTCTGGAAAATACTTCTCTAGTCACACCTGGGACAGTGTCGAGAAGAAACTTGTGAGTATATTCTCTTGCCGTCTTCTCGAATTCCTTTGTGACTTTAGCAGTGATATCCCGAAGGTACTTGTGAGTGTAACCTTCAATCATGCTGTTCAGTTCCTCTTGACGATGACTTCTCATGAATTCCTGGATAAACTTCCTTTCTTCTTGCATCTTGTCATTCTCGTCATGTAGATATTGTATTTGTTGATTGAGAAAGTTCAGCTTCCTGTAAAGCATGTCTTTCTTTCTGACTTGTTTGACAGCTTTCACAATTCTTTCATGTGTTTGAGAAATCCAAGATCGAGGTGGTTTCTTCACAGATTTGGATGTTGATTTGGTTGATTTCTTTGATGGTGGTTGGGAAGAGTGAGATGAAGAGTCTAAAGAGGAAGAGACATGAGGAGACTCGGGGTCCTTGGGCGGTTCAGAAGTTTCCTTCTGTGAACGTGTAGGACTTTCCAGAAGCAGCTTGTCATAATCAGCATCTTTATCTTTCTCAGACTTCTCAGTTTCAGGTTTCTCAAACTCATATTCGATAGTATCCTCCACAAGCTTTTGTTGTTGCACAAGAGTGGTGGCACCAGATCCCTTATCGGGTCGATTAACCGCATCAGGATCCGGTGAAGAGTGGGCAGCACCACTTGATCCTCCGGGGCCACCCATTTGGTCTTTTGCAAATTCTTCAGCTTTTTGAAGGTGTCTGACGAGTTTAAACTTCTTCCTGTATGATTTATCCAGTTGCTCTTCATCACTTTCTGAGCTTGAGCTTTGATCATACGGCACAAGCACTGGAGTCTTCCCTTTGCCATGTTCAGCTGGAGGACTAGGAGGTTTCGGTACTAATGGAGTGTCATCCTTTGCAGTTTCAGAGTATGTAATCTCTTCTTCTGATTCAGTACCTTCAGAGCTTTCGTCCACAAGCTTTCTTTGCGGTTCAGGTGTGGGGATAGGTTCAGCTTCCTTTACGGGAACAATCCTTTTACGAGGAGGATTCCTTTTGGGAAGCTTCCTATAACTTTCAGAACTTACTGCACTTCCAGCACTTCCTCTTCTGGTTCTCCGAGTAGGAGTTCCTGAAGGTTTTTCATCAAGATGACCAACTTTGCCTTCTTTTACTGCTACTAGATACCTTTTGTACGTTTCAAGCTTCTTGAGTTCTTTAGATATAAGGTGATCAGGCAGCACGACACCCTGCTTCTTAGTTGTCGATTCCTTGATTCTGATAGAAAGGATAGGTTCGGACAACAAGTCGTGATTGTCGGCGTCATTGAGCCTCATGGGGATATCAGGATTAAGTCCAAGTGCTCTCTGGATCAAAAGCTTTGTGTATCTGACATAGGGAATCTTTGAGCCAAGCTTCTTGTGAAATAGCATCATGTCCTCCCATATCAGTGCTTCGATTTCGATGTCCTTCTTATTGATCAAAGACCAGAAGATTTGCAGTTCCATGAGCTTTGGATGCTCATAACCACTGTCACGACCAGAAACAGACTTGGTAATGATGATGTAGAGGGTTCTCCACGGTTGAGGAATGTTCTTAAGCTCCACGTGAGAATGCTTAGTAATAATCCCTGAAGCTTCATCATAGCCAATGTCAAGAAGAAATTGCAGAACTGTCTCTTCAGTAGGTGTAGCAAATAAGTCAGTTGGCTCGATTTCAGGAATGAGAAGAACAACCCGTAAGTCTGCATGAGTGATGGTGACTTGTTTGTGATTAAGTGTCACTGTCACTGCACTTTGACCTGTGATCCTCTGCATAGAATTCCAGAATTGCTGAATGTAGATTTCCGGTACAGTAGCAGAGTGTGAGAGCATGTTCTGGTAGGGATGATTCCTTAGAATATCCACAGCAATGAGACAAGAAGATTCTGAGCATGTGAGGGTTTCAAAGTCAACCCTAAGGTTGTTCTTTCCAATCTTTCTAGGATAGCCATTGGGGAAGATGTCAGCAATTGTGAGAACTTCTGGTGCATTCACATTCATTTGAGCAGCCATGTCGTGATCTGAAATAACATTAGCCAAAAGAACCAACATATCGAAAGACATAATGTTAGTCAATAGAGGGTTTTATTGTCTAGTTATTGAATGTACAGTGTCAATGATTGTTACGAGTCCTAAGTCACTTGTTTGTCCAATAGTCCAATGACGTCGTGAAATGTTTCGTGAGTTAGTTAACTTTAAGTTTTAAAGTTTATGTTATCACTTATAGTTCACAACATATCAAACATTTAAGTTTATTAGTGACATTATTGGATTCGTGACGATATGATTTGTTTATTAACAAGTTTGTACACGTAGCAATTCATAACGAAGGTCAATAAAGGCTTAGGCGTAGATTTGGTAAAGTTACGCGTAAACAGAAGAAGTATATGCGTAGGCGTAGGCTTATGCGTAGGATCCTTACTTACGCGTAAGAAATGTTACGCGTAGGAAAAGGGGTCCTTATGCGTAGGGCTTACGCGTAGGCGTATATAAAGACCTTACGCGTAAGGCTTACTCGTAAGAGTAGACCTTAGGCGTAGAGTCACTGTTTATGCATATCCTTCACAGGATACGCGTAGTCCCATTGTAGAACCTTATGCGTAGTAGTTACGCGTAGGATTTCTCTTACGCATAACTGCCTACGCGTAAGGTAATCCTTATGCGTAGAGTAACAATCAACCTTGATTCTGAATTTTATGCGTAGCAAGCCTGAAATAAGACCATCATATCATCAATCTTAACACATATATTCATTCTAAAATCAAATCATGGCATGAAAGCTTGTTAAACATTTATGCGTAGAAACACTTACGCGTAGGTCAAAACCATAAGGGTTATAAATTACGCATAAGAGTTTTAACCATAGGATTAGCACCAATTCAATTCTGGTAGGTCATTGATGTTATGAGAGTCTAATAACGGAGTTATAACATCTAAATCGTGGTGAATCAAAAATACCCAAACTCAAGAACATTAAACCCTAACATCCAATTTTTAATCAATGAGAGTTTCTGGGTGGTTATAGAGCCTGGAAACCTTTAATTCAACATGATATGAGTATCACACAATAATCTTTTTGACCAAGAACCTTCACATTTGAAAATACCCAAAACCACTCATAAACCCTAATTTCATAAATCATTCAATTCGTGATTCTAGGCGAGTTTTGATGATTAAAACGATAACATTGAAGTATTAGAAACGTTTTGACACTATCCTTTTAACCATAAACACACAATCTTGATCATGTGATCATACACATACGCGTAGACCACAAAAACAAGATTATACAACGTTTTAACCGTTGGATTTTTGAAAAATTCAAAACCATTGCTTAAAAACATGTTGTAAACACGAAATCACTTACAAAATGATGATCAAAAGCACGGATTTGTCAATTGATTCTTAGGCGTAGGATCCTTTTTGGTTGAGAGTATTAAATGTGAAGTGAAAAAGTTAGGTGGGAGGTGTTTTATTAAAATAACTTAACATTTTGACAGTTTTGGTCCCTCCACCTTTTCCTTTTACATACAAAGCCATTTAACTTCCATTTTGGTTACCAAACAAAGATTTTAAGAAAGAAACTTGACGACACTCCCCCTCGACTTAATACATGATGAAAGGTTGTGAATTTTAGTCCGAGGAGTGTCATTTAACCAGAAAAGTTTACCACCATTGATAAAAGAAACAACCGGGATATAATAACATGCAAGTACACATATGTTTTGAAATAGTTAAGTGAATATTTTCTCCCCCTCAACACTTGATCAGAAAAGTACTGAATTTTGAAAGATTAAAGTGTTGATGGAAGAAATGTACTTGCCATGTTGAAAGAAAATTAGATTAGAAGAATATTTTTGTTGTTTTATCAGGTTTTATATTTTTGTATTTTGTTTTTGAAAAATGTATTTACAAAAGAGATTTTGGTGTTTAACAGGTTTTTAAGACTGTTTTAGGAGGTCATCCAATTCTTCTTGAGTCAAACACCTCATACCAATCCGGTGGACCAACTCATTAAACCTAGCGGGAGGCAAGGCTTTGGTGAGAAGATCTGCCAATTGGTATTCTGTACCCACGAAGTATAATTCAACAGTACCCTGTTCCACGTGGTCCTTGATGAAATGATAACGAAGATCGATGTGCTTTGATTTCGAGTGCTGGACTGAGTTGCACGAGATCGTAATGGCACTCCGATTGTCGCAGTACATCGGGATTCTGTCAAATACGTAACCATAGTCTTTGAGTTGTGTTCTCATACATATGACTTGAGCACAACACGCGGACATGGCTACATATTCTGCTTCGGTTGATGACAGCGATGTACAATCCTGCTTCTTTGATTGCCAAGACACCAGTTTATCACCAAGAAATTGTAGAGCTCCTGAAGTACTTTTCCTTGAGTCTAAGCATCCTGCGTGGTCAACGTCTGAAAAAGTGATTAGTTCAAAACCAGAATCCTTCGGATACCAGATCCCCAAGTTAATGGTTCCCTTGATGTATCGGAGGATTCTTTTAGCCTCAGAGAGGTGGGTTTCAGTTGGTCGCGACTGATAACGGGAGCATAGATAAACGGCAAAGACAATATCAGGTATGCTAGCTGTTAGATACATGAGAGACCCAATAATACTTCGGTATTTGGTAGGGTCCACTAATTTCCCATGTAAATCAGCGTCTAGCTTCTTGGTATGAGTCATTGGTGTGGCATAAGTATCACAGGTTTTCATTCCAAATTTGTTTAACAATTCAAGGGCATATTTGGACTGACTCAAGAAAATACCACGGGGTGATTGATGAACTTGTAATCCTAGAAAGAACGTAAGTTCACCCATCATGGACATTTCAAAATTTTTCTTCATTAGTTTTGCAAAAGCGATTGAAAACTTTTTATGTGTAGACCCAAAAATGATGTCATCCACGTAAATTTGAACAATTAAGATATGTGCCCCGTGATATTGTATAAAAAGAGTTGGGTCAACCGAACCTTTGGTGAAATTATTAGCAATGAGGAAAGATGATAGCTTATCGTACCATGCCCGAGGGGCTTGTTTGAGACCATAAAGAGCTTTGTTCAGTTTGTAGACATGGTTCGGGCACTCTGGATCAACGAATCCTTCGGGTTGGCTGACATAAACCGTTTCTTTCAGTTGTCCGTTGAGAAACGCAGTTTTGACATCCATTTGAAAGACCGTCATATTTATATGAGCCGCGAACGCGAGAAATATCCGAACAGCCTCAAGACGAGCAACCGGAGCAAAAGATTCTTCAAAGTCTATACCCTCTTCCTGACGATAACCCTTAGCAACTAGACGTGACTTGTTTCGGATTACGTTCCCTTCAGCATCCAATTTGTTTTTCCAAATCCATTTGAGACCAATGACGTAGACCCCTGTTGGTCTTTCAACCAGTTTCCATACTTCAAGACGTTTGAATTGGTTGAGTTCTTCTTGCATGGATTCAATCCAGCTGTCTTTTTTCATTGCGTCTTTAATGTTTTTAGGCTCAGATTGGCAGACAGTGAGAGCATAAATGCAATGTTCACCATCTGTGTGAAGACGTTGTCTCGTAACGACTGGTTGATTCGGTTTGCCAATAATATTAGCCAGAGGATGGTCTTTTGTCCATCGATGTGTAGAGGGTTGATGTTGGTATACATTGTGCAGATTCTGAGGATTCAAATGGTTTGTTGATGATTCCGCGACATCAGGTGCAGCAGTGTCATTAGCAAACAGGTTAAAGAACGCATTTGGATCAAAATTTGCAGGTGGGGGTACTTCATTTAGAATATCATCAGCTGGTTCATCATTGTTGGAAGCGGTGTGTTCAACTGTTGTGGTGGAGTCAACTGGTGTCGGTGCATCTTCAACAGTAGTTGTTGTAGCAGGTGTATCAGGTATAAGAGTAGTATCAGGTTGAGCAGCAGAAACAGCGGATACACCTGGAGCACGTTCATCAATATCGTCACTGAACAGAGGAGCAAATAACCTTTCCATTTGTTGACGAGTTAGGTGGGGGCTTTGTTCAGCTGATGATGGAGGTTGAGGGAAGTTTAAACGATTGTGACCGGGTTCTAAGCTGTTATACTCAGAAGCCATTTCCGTGAGTTCATCAAAATGAGCATGAATCGTTTCCATCACCTGTTTTGTACGACGATTCCAGATCCGGTAACCTTTAGAATTCTCACAATATCCAATAAAGACTCCAATGTCGGCTTTGGCTTTGAGCTTTCCAAAATCATCACGATCATTATTCGGATAGCAAAGGGATCCAAATTCATGAAAGTGTTTGAGATTCGGTTTATGGTTGTGGACAAGCTCGAAAGGTGTTTTGTTGTGGCGTTTTGTGATCATAGAACGGTTTTGAGTATAGCATGCAGTAGATACAGCTTCTGCCCACAAGTAATCTGGAAGTTTAGCATTGATTAACATTGTTCTTGCAGCTTCCACTAACGTTCGATTTCGTCTTTCAACAACTCCGTTTTGTTCTGGTGTACGTGCAATAGATGTTTGATGCTGAATTCCCACTTTCTCATAAAATTCACGAAGGGTTTGGTTAACAAATTCAGTTCGTTTGTCTGTTCTGATTAGCCTGACGGTGTTGCGGAGCTGAACCTGTATTTTCGTGAGAAAGGTGATGATCATTTTTGGAGCTTGGTCTTTGCTTCGAAGAAAGTATACCCAAGTCCATCGTGAGTAGTCATCAACAATTACTAAGATGTAGCGTTTGCCATTGATCGTTTGCACGCGCATCGGGCCACATAAATCCATGTGAAGAAGATGAAGCACATGCTGAGAGTTGTGTTCCATCTTTGAAGGAAAATGAGCACGAGTGCTTTTTCCTTGTTCACATGCTGAGCAAAGGTGACCTTTTGAATACTGGAATCGTGGGAGACCTTCAACTAGTTTGTGTCGAGCAAGGTTTGTGATGGTTTGAAAGTTTAGATGTGAGAGACGACGGTGCCATAGCCAGGATTTTGTTGATGTTGCCTTTGAAAGTAAGCAGATGGGAGATGAAGCAACCATGTCTTGCATAGAGATAGTGTAGAGACTGGAATTGCGCGAGCCAGACATAAGGTCATTTCCTTGTAGATCACGAATGAAACAAGTTTTCTCCCGGAAAGCAACCTCAAAATCTCCATCACAAAACTGACCTACTGAAAACAGATTGTGACCGAGGCCTTTCACATAGTAAACCCTGCTGATTTCGATGTTCCCATTGACATAATCTCCGTAGCCTATGATAGCTGCGAAGTGATCATTCCCGAACCTGACAGTGCCAATGAACTTTGCAATAAAGTTTGATAACAGTTCAAGGTTGCCTGTCATGTGTCGGGAACATCCGCTATCAACAATCCAGAGAATGATCTGTATCACCTGCATTACACACAGTCGACACAGATGGAATAGAAATAGATGTGGAACCCGAAATGTTAGAGGGTTCCGAAGCAGTGATAGTAGACATACACACATTAATAACTTTAGGCATCCATTTAAATCCTAATATGTTATATATCCATTTCTGCCATCTATAACTACTGTTTGCTTTAGTCTTTGTGAATGCACTAGGTGGTACTACATTCTTAGGAGGTGAAACTGGAGCTACAGGGACAACCACACATGATGTAGAATCTAAAGAAGGCGGTCTACCAAGCACAGACTTAGAATGATTAGTGGGCCTAGAGGTATTCCGATTCTTAGGATTTCGTAAACGAGAGATTATAGCTTTAGCAACACATTTGTCATGACAATCAGAATTCATACTTTTACGACAAATAACACAAGGTGCATCAGACTGAATATCAAAAGTACTTAACGGTTTAGCATTCGTTACATCACCATTTCTATTACATTTGCCAGACGCAATATCTATAGTGGAAGCAACGTGAGTCTTATTCATAGTCCTAGGGTGTTCTTCTACTTTAGCATTCCTTATTGATCTTTTCTTAGGTCGCAACTTCCTATTCTTCGATTGAGTGCTCCTAGGCTGTGAAGTGCGGACGTTTGGAAAAGACGCAACTATTCCTGTTTCAGTAGAAGGAAGCACGTTAGCAACTTGTGATTTGGCAGTAGGGATTCTAGGTGCACGATTACTAAGTGTTACAGGTGCTAGTCTCTTAATGATAGTTGGCGGAAGTTGTTCATACTTTCCTAACATTTCTCTTAACTTAGAGATAGTGTGAATCAAATCTTGATTTTCAGAACGAATATTACCAGCAAAATTCATGACTTCTCTAGTGTGAGCAAGATAGTGATCAAGTTCGTTGGATGCTTCATGACGAGTCTTATTGAGTAAATCAAATATGACACCATATTCCTGTTTAACTGTTACAAGTTCTTGTTCATATTTTGAGATTTGACTTTTCAAAGACAAGTTTTGATCATCTAGTTGCTCAATTTTAGGATCAAAAGATTTTGTTTGCAACTGAGCGATTTTATTTTGAAAACCAAGTTGTTGATTGTGAATATCTTTTTCACACCAATTAAGACGACGTTTTGCATTGTAAAGTTCGTTAAGTAATCGTTCATTTTCAGCTTTTAAAGACTCAATTTGAAGCATCTTATCAGTATTCTCAACAGTTACCACAGAGTCAACATTATCAGCAGAGATATAATCAGATGCATGTGGCAAAGAATGGAATAACACAACATTATGGATATCAGCACAGATAACATCTTTCAAGAGTCGATCAACATCTTTTCTCGACATTTTCTTTTTACGTTTAGTATTAGAAATAGATGTTTCAGTTTTCTTGAAAACGACCTTCATCACTCCAAGTTCCTTATGAAAATCCTTTTCCCAAGCTAATGCACAACTTTTCAAATTTTTAACGTTAGGTAAAAGATTTTTCTGAAAAATGTCTCTTTGTTCTCGCGCCAGAGGCGATTGAAAATGATCAATTTTGATTTCAGAACGATATTCTATCTCATGTTGTAAAATTTTGAGGTCAGCCATGAAAATGTCAAAATATCTAAGAATTTTTTGATTTTCAGGTTTTGAGTTTACTTCACTGATGGAAGGTAAAGGACCATAAGTTTGTGCATAATCTGGTTGGGGATTAACATTAGAAGACTCAGGTGTTTTGATGATAACCCTTGGTGTGTTAGAAGAATCCGTTGGTGTGATGAAAGTGACCGGTTTTGAATAATTAAAAGGTTTGTTGTAAACAACAGTTTTTAATTTTGATCGACTCTCGTCTTCTGCATCTAATTCCTCTTGACGATGATATTCAACAACACTCATAACAGTATCATTAATTTTATATTCTGCACTGGAAACTTCAGGATTTGGTTTGAATGTTTTTATTGAAAGCTTTGGTTTGTAATCAGCTAGATTTGGTCCATATCCTTTTGGATTGGGTTTTAAAGTAAACTTTTCAATAGC
>BPTQ01000002.1:65157625-65167952 GCA_019973895.1 Chrysanthemum seticuspe
TGTGCTTTAGTCCGACAACACTTGTTACCTGCTCAACTTCAAGTTTTAGCACCAATACCAGCAGTTTACCCTCCACCAGTTCCCAAATTACGATACCCATCCTTATTGTTATCTCGAGGTCACCACCTTGTCCCTTTACGAGTCTTACCCAACTTACCAGAAACTACGATGTTGACGTTACTCTTCCCTGTGGACCGATTACGTACGGGTTTCGGTTCCTGATCCCCGTCACGAATAAAGTTTCTCCGAGAAGAAAACCGAGAATTCCTACTTCGACCACCTAGAGAGTGTTTGTTTCTTGTCTCGAAATACCGTCTACGTCTGAGTCTACTACTATACCTCCTGAACGTCCGGTTACGTCGACAATACAACTACCGATTATACGTACTCAATGTGTACTCACTTTGTCCGGGTCACATACTGTGACTACCGAACAGTCTGCATCTGCCATAAAGCTCTGTTCTTTGTTTGTGAGAGATCCACCAGCTTCATCCTTAAGAGCCAAAAGAAGAGCCTCTTTGAAATAAGCACTGCCCCTAGTCCTTGGCTTTGGGCATGCATTAGCCAGGTGTCCCTTCTCATTGCAGTTGTAGCATCAAAGACCATTCAACCCATTCTGAGCATTTCCCTGTTCCACCACTGGAGCTCTATTGTTATTCCTACCCATAGCATTAAACCCTTGACCACCTCCCATTTGACGACCATAACCACGATTTTGAACTTCAACTCGTCCATTGTTCACAACAGCCTGATTTCGTGTATTGGATGAGGAACGAATACGATTGTTGGATTTGTTGGTATAACGGCTAAAAGCATTAGCAATCATAACAAATCCCTGTTGCAATGCTTCGTACGGATCGGATTCCTCACTAGTTTGACTATGAAGTGCTTGATCATTGTTGTTGTTGTAAGGAACCAATTGATTTTGTTGAGGTTGCTGTGATTGATCGTTTGGTGTGACTGAGGCAGTTGGTTGAGTTGCTTGTTGAGGAGGATAACTTTGTTGAGCATATAAGGCAAGTTGTTGATTTTCCAGATGTGTAGGTGGAGCAATTTGAGCACGGAGAATCCTTTCCCGATCAACTTCCTTTTCATGAGGCTTCAAGTAATCGTACAACAATCCATATGTAGAATGATGCATATTCTTCGCTTGACGGAGAAAAATGACATACTTCTCCCATTCAGGACCAAGACTACTGAGGAACTTAGTATTCACTGCAATTCTTGGCATGATGATGTTGTGTTTATCCAAATCATTGATGATGTCTAAAAAACGATGATGATAGGACTCTAGTGTCTCTCCAGGTTCAATCATGAAGTGTTCATAAGCCAAGTAAATTTTGGATTCCAAATCCTCCTGATTGAGTACCGATCCTTCCATAAGAAGACGAATATGATCCCACATTTTCTATGCAGTCTTTTGAGCATCAACACTACGAAGAATTGGGTTTGGTAATCCTAAGAGGATATATTCCATTGCAAGTTCATCTACTTCATAGTGTAGAAGTTTTTGAGGATTCAAGTCTGTAACAGTAGCAATGTTTGTTTGTTCATCTCTTGGTGGAATGGCATTAGGATCTCCGGGTACAATGACAGTAGGCATCTCAAATGGACCTTCCAAGATAACCTTCTTTAAGAACTTTCCATGTGGCTTCTTCAGATCACAAAGCCTAAAGAACCTTATCACCCATTGATCGTAATTTCCTGGAGTGAGCATTGGAGGTCTATCAAGTGATCCAACCTCATGAATTGATTGTTGGCTGCTTAAAGCTTCACACATCTTTGCAAACCAAGTGGGTTCCTTCATAGTGTTCCTTGATGGATGTTGATTGAAGTCATTTGTGTAGGGTTGAACTTGAAGACTTGGCGGTGTTTGAACCATTTGTGGTGGAGGAATTGCTCCAAGTTGTGGAGTATGTTGTTGATTAAATTGTTGTTGATAAATAGCTTGTTGTTGATTCCATTGTTGATGTTGTGGACTTAGTTGTTGTTGTCGTTGAGGATAAGTGTAAGGGTAATAGTTAGAGTATGGTGGTTGTGACATGTTGAAAAACTTGTGTTGGTAAAAATGGATCTTTTTAGTCGAATGAACCTTTGTTGAAGAAGTATCCTTAGGCGTAGAAATTACAATAACCAAGTAGCACTTATGCGTAAAAACACCAAAGTTACGCGTAACAGTAAGGAGTTACGCGTAGATTTAGCTTACGCGTAAGTATGGAAAAGACTCTAAAGTTATGCGTAGACAAAAGTTATGCGTAGAAAGTTAGGCGTAGGATTATCTTATGCGTAAGACTAGGCTTAGGCGTAAGATGAATCTTAGGGTTTCTACGCGTAAGCTTATGCTTATGCGTAATTTTAGGGTTTTATCCCAAGTGATCTTTTACACTTCACAGTGCAAAAGATATCCAAAGTCGACGTATTTTCAGGCTTATCCAAGCAAGAAAACACGGAGTAAACCACGAAAACGAAGATCAAACCAAGGAATAACTTACGCGTAGGATTAGGGTTTTGCTACGCGTAGGATTACTCGTAATTTTGATTTTGCCCAAAGATGTTTCTAAACCAGTTTTTGTGTGATAAAATAGCTTCAATAACACCAAAAGATACAAAAGTGTGAAACTTGATGATCCAAAGCTCTTAAAACAGTTATGCGTAGGACTTAACCCACGTTCAAAAACTAGTAGAAAAACAATGATCCACACATAAAGTTCCAAACTTTTTGTCAAAAACAGTAAGTTTAACACCTTATAACGTTGAAAGGACAAAAATCTTGGATTAAAAAGTGTAAAAAATACGTTTTTGATCAAGCCAAAGTTTAGGAGACGCAAGTTAAGCGTGAGAACAAAACTCACTTCAAACAATACGTTCACTCAACTATTAGGCGATTGATACCACTGTTAGGTCACTAGTTTTACAAACACAAGTAATATAGAAAGAGATAAGGCGATTGAACAAGTAAAACACACACACACACACACGATATAAAGCACGGTTAGGCGTAGATGTGTAATGAGAGAAATAACTTGAACAACCAACCCTCAAGTGAGGGTTTACATAAGGTATTTATAGGAGGAAAGCTAGGGCAACACTCCTAGTTTCCATCCTTTCTCCTATGGGCTTGGGCCTAAGCTCATGGGCCTTCTACATAAGCTTAAGGCTAATAACAAACATAAAAGCCATAATAAGCTACCTATTACATAATAATGACTAACACTTGAATTATAGTTTAGGAGTGATTCCAACAGTATGTCTGGAGGTGCTCAATTTTTAGGTGATAAGCTTGTGAGTTGGTCTTCAAAGAAACAAATGTGTACTTCTATATCCTCTACAGAGGCTGAATACATAGCCATGTCATATTGTTGTGCTCAAATCCTATGGATGAGATCCCAATTATCTGACTATGGCTTTGAATTCAACAAAATCCCTCTGTATTGTGATAACAAAAGTGCCATTTCTCTCTCTTGCAACAACGTTCAACATTCAAGAGCAAAGCACATCGACATTCGACATCATTTCATTCGGGAACAAGTGGAAAAAGGTGTAGTAGAACTCTATTTTGTGAGGACTGAATACCAGTTAGCAGACATCTTCACCAAAGCTCTTCCTAGAGAACGTTTTGAGTTTATCCTTCCACGACTTGGTCTAAAGAGTCTACAACCGGAAACACTCAAACGTCTTCAAGAGGAAGACGAGGAGTAAATGGTTTTCTTCATCTATCTCTTGTATATATTTATTCAAAAAGAAAAATACAAAATTTCAAAACCCACAAAAAAAAATAGAAAAATATAAAATTTTCAAAATCCATAAAAATTCGAAAATCTTGAAAAATCCCAAAAATATTGTTATTTTTTCATGTTTTTCTTATTCGATATCATCTACGGACTTTGTGTTGACATTCAAAGAATGTCACGGGTTTTAGATGTTCTTCGAATGTACATAAATTGCTTTAAAAAAATGAGATGGAGAAAAATGTTGGTTCATTGTCATTTCAGGCAGTAACCCGTTTTAAAAAGAAAGAACAGAGCCATGCTTAATCTTATTTTTCAAATCTCATGCTCTGATTCTTAGAACAAATGTTTGTCATCAAAAAGACAAATGTTTTCTTTCCAAATATTTTTCCATCTAATGATTCTTCTGAAAAATATTTGTCATCTAATGAAAACAAAATTGCTTTGAAAATACCTCGGACTCTATTTTTGAAAATCATCCGGGCTTATCTTTGTCAAACTCTCTAACACTCAATCAACAACTCATGTCATTGATTGAGGGGGAGAATGATTTCAATTCAATCAAAAAGGTTATTTTTCAAACAATTAGCACGTAAAAGAGCAAGGTCTACTTTTGGAAAATCAAAAAGAACAATGTTTTATACAATTGATTCAAGACCTTGGCTAATGTTACGTTTTCAAAAGATATTTATGCATGATTGGTCAATGGAGTTTAAAGTCTCAAAATCTAATCCTTATCAGTTAAAATGTCTTTCAAAAGCAAGTCACTATTCTCCTCAAAAGCTCTCAAAATTTAATTTAAATCAATAGAGATCACAACTCTCAAAGGATTTGAAAATTGTGATCGGGGGAGAATTTGTGATTTAAATTGGATTTAAACTGATAATTCGATAAATGGTTTTATACGTGATTAACAAGCTCTCCTCCCTGCATGTGCCAAACGATTTCAAATTTTCCATGCACATGTTAAGGGGGAGCATTTATATCAAACCAAAATGGATTGAAATGTGATTGATTTGTCTCTAAGTGCAGGTTTTCCCTAACATGTGCTAAACAATTTCAAAATCAGATGCACATATTAAGGGGGAGCAAATTTTTGAAAACCACATTCTTTCCCGAAAATATCTTCAACTGTATGTGAAACACTGATTTTGATCGGGAAAGTAATGTCGATATTTTTAGAAAATAATTTATCAAAGAAGTGAATTCTTCCTCTTGCCTCCATGTGTCAAACTAATTTCAAATATACGATGCACATGTTGAGGGGGAGCCGTTTTCTAAAATATCAAAAACGATTCAGGTACAAAATGCTTTGATAATATATCACAAGTACCTGGATTGATTTTCAAATGGTTTTCAATTGGTTCCAATGGCTGATGAACAATACCAAAAAGACCAACCAAATTTACTTTATGTATGGTGATATAAGGATGGTTAGGTTAGGTATTCGTTCCCACGATCTCGCCAGAGCTGGAGGGATCTACCCAGGGACAATCCACTAGATAGTGTAGAGTCCTTAGGTATGATGAAAAAAGGAGGAAAAATGAGATATGGGAAGAGTGCGGACTGAGATAGAGCTAGAACTGGAATAAACACAACAAGGTTCTAGTAATGAAGTCTCGGTAAGCACTCAAGGGGTTGAAGAATGAAAAAGAAATAAATGTGAAAAGGGTGAAAACAAATAGCCCTCCATTAATTCAACCTTAGGGCAGAAACCGGGTTCAATACATATGCTACTGGTGTTTACTAAGGTAACACTGGTATTGAAGACAAGACGTCATGGACCCAGTGACGCACTGCACTAAACTTCCCAAAGCTACTCAAGTTCCTCTTAAAAGGACTTGTTTCATTCTCACGGGGAACCTACATTATCTATCAACTTTCTCTTAGAGATGGTTGATATTGAAGAAGGAGACCCTCTCCCTAGTCTCCGGCATAGGAACCAAATGTGCACAATTGAGTCTAAAGCCACGAGATCATCAATAAATCTCATTAAGGACACAATCAATGAAGACTCTCTGTTTCACATAATGTGGAAAGAGAGAATATATTTTAAGAGTCCTACACATTATCCTTGTGGTATTGCCAGAACATTTGAGTGATATGCAAACATATTCACAATGAAGATGGAAAGCCTTCTAGAGCCAACATCAAACAAGCTCTTGGTAGGTGGCATGTGAGATCTATCTAATAGATCAGCCATGTGACAACTGAACGAAAACAATGGGGCGATTCAAAATTTTGAATCAATCCTGGTTCAGGTTATGGATTGACGGATTCCTTTGAAAAACCGGTCGTTGTGCTCAAAATAGTTTTCACTAGCACATCGACTGTGTATTAATGTTTCAAAATAAAAGGTGTTTATGATTGATAATTAATTTTCCTCAAAACCTTCATTGTATTGCAAAAACAATTTATACTGAGCAGTACACGATTGTTTTTCAAATCTCTTTTCATCAATCAGTGAATCTCATATTCGCTGGTTCACTCCATGCTTCTGCTACGCTGCTGCAAATATCATGAATCAACTAAAGCTTCCGCTACTCTGATGAAAAGAAATCATGATCCAGAATGTGAGCATATCGGTCCACTGTCACAACATCACATAATGTCAACACCACAATGGAAGAGTCAGAGATTTATGCAAGCTGATGATCTCAAAGCTGGCTCAAAACTCATCATCACGTGGATCAGTTAATGACCTCCACTTGAATTATCCAAACATGGAAAACATGAAGAATTGAAGACTACGGGCTATAGAGCAATGAACTTAAACAAGAATCCAAGAACAATCTTAATGTAATATCTTTTTGTATTCTGTATAAATTGAGGTGACCTCCCTTAAGGGGAGATTGTTAGGATTTAGAAAATCCAGTCATTAAAGTGTCGGTCACCTCAAGTATATGTAATCGTTAGAAAGCTCGTAGTCGTAGTTATTTAATATTAGTTAGTATTTAGTTAAGTAACACCGTGGAGGACGGACGACTCTTTACCCACTGTATGCCTGATCCACAGCCCGTAGGAGGCGAGTCTTGTAAGAAAACTATAAATACCCTCTACCTCAAAAGGTAGAGGGTTGGAGCTTCAATACCATTTTTCTTTGTTTCACATAGTTCCCAACTCTCTTCCCTTTCTCTCTCTAGAACTTTCTCTCTCTAAACATTTGTATACGCCCCATATAGATATGGTTTGATGTGTTTGTGAAATCCTATAAATTACAATTGGTATCAAGAGCCATGGTTTGATCACTCATCTTTCATGCTCTTTGTTTTGGTGGATTACATAAGGTTTTGGGGGTTATAAGTGTTTAGGAGAGTTTGAATCATTTGGTCAATTTCTAGTGTTAAAGTTTGAATTTTGGTTGTACTTTTATGTTTAGGATCATCATATGTGTTTAGGTTTTGAATTTGAAGGCTTGAATCATTGTGGTTTAGCTGTTTTTGATTGATAAAGTGACTGTTTTTAAATTTTGTACGAAGCGAGTTGAGACACGGTATGGTATTTCTTGGAAGCGAGTTGCTTTATTATTGGAAGCGAGTTGGTTTATGCGACTTGGCTATTTAGCGAGTTGATTCTTTAAGCGACTTGTGTTCTAAAGCGACTTGGCTATTAAGCAAGTTGTATTGGCAGTGAGTTGGTTTATGCGACTTAGTTGTTAAGCGAGTTGTCTCTGTATGCGACTTGGCTATTTAGCGAGTTGACTCTTTATGCGACTTGGGGTTTAGGCGAGTTGTTTCTTTAAGCGACTTGAGTTTTAAGCGACTTGTCTTTGAAGCGAGTTGACTGTTTAGCGAGTTGATACCAAAGCGAATTGACTGATTAGCTACTTGTCTATTGAGACTTGTCACTTCTTTGTGCTACATTTTTACGGTTGTTCTTTTGGTTTAGTAAAATCCCGTGAAAGAATCAATTTCCCGGTTTAATCAAAGAATAGTAAAATCCCGTAGAACTTGTAATCATGTCTAACAACGTACCTACTATCGTTTCTTCTGTAGCTGAGGATGTTCAAGCAGCTGGATCAGATACTCATCCACCTATGCTTGACAGAACTGATTATGACTCATGGGCTCAACGAATTAGGTTGTACTATTTGGGAAAGGAAAATGGGGTCAACATTCTCAAATCAATTGATGAAGGACCTTATCAGATTGAGACTACAAGAGACATACTTGAAACTGCTGCGGATGGAACAGTGATTTTAGGATTGGACAGACCAAAGATGTATGATGAGCTCAGTGATAAGAGAAAAAGAGATATGATGTTGATATCAGGGCTTCAAACATTATACTTCAGGGTCTTCCAAAAGATATCTACAAGCTTATCAATCACAACACTGAAGCCAAGGTTGTTTGGGATAATGTCAAAATGCTTCTCTCGAGTTCTGAATTAACTAAGGAAGACAGAGAATGACAACTGTATGATGAATTTGAGCACTTTAAGATGAAACCAGAAGAAAGTGTCTATGAATAGTACGTGAGATTCCACAAGATTGTGAATGACATGAGGAATATCAAAATGACCATGCCAAATATTCAGCTGAACTCAAATTTTGTGAACAACATGAATCCTGAATGGCACAAATTTGTCACCTCTGTGAAGCTAACCAAAGGATTAAAGAACACCAACTATGAGCAACTGTATGCCTTCCTTCTTCAGAATGAGAGACATGCTATGTTTGAACGAATGATTCTTGAACAGTTCAAAACTAAACAGGGAGAAACAAGTTCGTCAAATGATTCAACAGCCTTTTACACCAATGTTGGAATTACCACCAAAGCTTCTCAAGTCATACCCACGGGTAATGGTAATTACAAGCTCATTCCTGATCCAGCATATAAGCCTCCAGACTCAAACACACTCATGGAAAACTTTATCAATCAACTGTCTCTCATGGTTAGTCAAAATATGAATTCCACTCCACACACCAACAATAACCTCAGAACAGCATCCAATCCACACAATCAAGCTACTGTCAGAGATGGTAAGGTAGTGGTGCCGTAGGATATTAGTTTTCACTTACACATCAAACCAAAACTCTAAGTTGGCGTATAAATGGAATTCTAGAGAGAGAAAGTTAGAGGTTTAGGGAACTTAGTGATAGAAAGTGAAAGATATTATTATGAGCTCCAACTCTCTACCTTGCAAGGTAGAGAGTATTTATAGTCTTACATAAAACGCCACACAACGGGCTGTGGATCAGGCATACAGTGGGTAAAGACCCGTCCGTCCTCCACGATGTTACTTAACTAAATATTACTTAGCTTAAAATAACTACGACTACGAGCTTTCTAACGATTACATATACTTGAGGTGACCGACTCTTTAATACCTGGAATTTCTAATTCCTAACAATCTCCCCCTAAGGGAGGTCACCTCAATCATGTACTAAAATTACATTGAATACAAACAGATATTACATTAAAAATTGTTCTTGCATTCTTGATGTAGTACTTTGCTCTGAAGCTCGTAGTCATTGATTCTTCTCATTGCATGTTTGGTTAATCCAAGTGGAGGTCTTTTACTGATCCACGTGATAATAGTTTTGAGCCAGCTTTTGAGATCATCGGCAATCAAAAATCTCCGAGACATCCATTGTGGTATTGGAATTTTGTGATGTTGTGACTTTCGGACCGACATGCTCACATTCTGGATCATGATATCTTCTCATCAGAGTAACGGAATCTTTCGTTGATTCATGATATTGGCAGCAGCGTAGCAGAAGCATGGAGTGAAAATATCAGAGTCATTGATGCACTTATCATGATTTCTTGAGAGATGAATGTATTGTGTGAGCATGCGGCTATGGATTGACCGCTTCATTCTGATCAGCTGCAAACGTCGGACGTACCTGCATACAACAGTTAGCAATAAAGCGTACAAAAGTGTCTTTGACCACTTTAGTTGAATTGAGGTACACGGCCCACGGTTCCCCGTTGATCAGTACATGTACTGCCTGTGATCAGGTATAATTCCGAAGAATTTCCTTGACAGGGTTTCGCAGCTGCTCTAGCTGTTCTCAAACCGGAACGTCTCAAAGAAGACAACACGGAGTGAGTGAACCAGCGAATTTAAGTCCACTGATTGATGAAAATAGATTTGAAAAACAATCGTGTATTGCTCAATAGAAATTGTTTTTGCAATACAACGAAGGTTTTATTGAAAATCAATTATCAATCTTAAAAACACCTTTTGATTTGAAAAATTAGTACACGGTCGATGTGCTAAAGAAAAGAGTTATTAAGCACAAAGACCGGTTTTTCAAAGGTATCCGTCAATCCATAACCTGAACCAGGATTGATTCAAGAGATTGAATCGCCCCATTGTTTCTGTTCAGTTGTCACATGGTTGATCTATATAATAGATCTCACATGCCACCTACCAGGAGCTTGTTTGATGATGGCTCCAGAAGGCTTTCCATCTTCATTGTGAATATGATAACACATCACTCAGATGTTCTGGCAATACCACAAGGATAATGCGTAGGACTCAAGATATAATCTCTCTTTCCACATTGTGTTAAACAGAGAGTCTTCATTGAAAGTGTCCTAATCAAATTTATTGATGATCTCGTGGCTCTAGACTCAATATGTGCATATTTG
>BPTQ01000002.1:65168052-65184332 GCA_019973895.1 Chrysanthemum seticuspe
GCAAAACAACCAAAACTAAAATTCGGATAAATGAATCTTATGTGGCCAAATCCACCGAACCAAAATCATTTGCAACCAAAACCACTTCGTAGACACATAAAGGTCTAGTCAAAAGTACAAAACCACCAAAAAATCCACTAAAACAACTAAATACCACATAAAACAATCAAACCCAAGTTGGCCTCAACACTTCACCGCCATTGGATTCTTTTACACTTGAGACATAGACCCACTTTCAAAATTTCACATTTGAACAACTTTAATACAAATAAATAGCAACCGAAGAATAATTTTGAAAAAGCCACGAGAAAAGAAACAAATAGGATAGAAAACAAATGTATATTAGTTACCCATAGATTAATTTTCTCTAAGTTCTAATAGAAGTACTTGAGGTTGACCAATGAGGTTGAAAACATACTTGGAACAACTTACTTGGCGAACCACTTGAACCACATGTCCAAAAAAAAAAATAGCAACCGAAGATTATTTTTTGTCACAACTTGAAATCTATTATATATGATTTAGAATAGAAATTACCTGAATACCATAATTGTGACGGCCAAGCGGATTGAAAATGTAGGAGTGTTAACAACAATTTACTAAGAAGTTAAAACAAAACTCAAAAATAAAGTGAAGCAGTTTTCAGTGACGACAACAAAGACACAAGCGGCGACGGCTGAAGATTCCGACAAAGGCGGCGGTGCCAACAACGGATCTACAAAAAAGTTTTTAAAATGTTAATACAACTCAAATTTATATTAAAAAAAAAATCTATACAAAGAAAAAATTCAAAAACATAAGGAATACATAAGTTTATATAAAAAAGAACCTTTAAACTTGAAGAATACATAGATCTATAAAAAATAAAAATAAAAAGTTACCCCAAAATTTGAAAAAGCCTTCAAAAAAGTAGAGTTTCCAGATCTGTGGTAGTTTCCAAAGGTGGTGGGAGCCACGGTGTTAGTTGATACGTTGAAGGTGGCTATGATGGCAATTTCGGCAGTTGGTGTTGAGTAAACTCCATCAGCGGCGGCTTCAACAGCACGTTGATTTTAATACACAACAATTTCCGTCGGCGCGTCAAATTTTTACAAGAAAAAAAATTACAAAACATTAACATAACAAAGTTTATATACAAAATTTCATAATATATATTAACAAAAAAAATTGAGATTGAAGCATACATTTCCGGCAACACCAGTAGCTCATGTGGCGGTCGCAACATCAGGCGACAAAACATCTACGGCGGCGGAAGGTTGCGGCAACGGAAGGTTGCAACGGCGGCTGAAATGAATATAATGCCAACGTTTAGAAAACTAAGATTCCCAAATAAAAACTACAAATATATATAAGGAAACAATTGAATCTTGTTTAATATACATAGACCTAACAAATACAATCAAAAAATCCCAAACCTTGAAAACCCATATTTCCAGTGGTGGTTATGTCCGGTGACAGTGGCGACTTTACCCGGCAAGAAAACGGAGGCCGAGATAATTTCCGGCAAGAGAGCAGTGGCGTCACTTATTTCCGGCTAGTCAACGATGGGGACGACGGCTCTAATGATACATAGATCTGCTCGAAATAAATCAATATCTAAAAATATACTAGATTTTTAAAAAAAAACTCAAATAAAATACCTAGATCTGTTAAAAAAAAACTTTCATCTAAAGATATATATTAAAACTTTCAAAAAATTTATAAATATACATAAATCTGTTAAAGAAAATCAAATAAAATACCTCAAAAGTTGGAAAACCATCTTGTGGTCATGGGTCTTGGTGGTGTGTGTTTCGGTGGTTGTTTGGTTTCGGTGGTGAAGACGTCCGGTGATGATGGTGACAACAAGTGGTAATGACATCCGATGGTGGAGGGTTTGGTGGTAGGGATGGTGATAATGTTTTGTTTGTGTGAGATGAGAGAGGTTACTGTGTGTTTTGGTTTTGTGGTAAAATAAAGAAAACGGAATGATTTTTATGGTAGGCATATGATGTTTGTGGGGTATTTGTTTGTATGGTAGGTTGATGTGTATTTGTTGGTTTGGTAATTTTTTAGGTATGGATGTTGGTTTGGTGTGTGTAAATTTAGGCTCGGATGTTGCTATGGATGGCTGAATCTTAAAGTTAAAGGGTTGGTATTAGGTTGGGGATATGCATGCTTTATAAGTAGTATAGATATATATATATATATATATATATATATTTTAACATTCGAGCAACATCTAAAGTCCCGTGTCATTCTTTGAATGACATCTCAAAGACCGTAGATATTATCGAATCGAGGAAAACATGACAAAAGGACAATATTTTTGGAATTGTTTCAAGATTTTTCAAGTTTTTATGGATTTTGAAGGTTTTATATTTTTCTATTTTGTTTTACGAATAGATATATACAAGAGATAGATGAAGATAGACCTTTACTCCTCGTCTTCCTCCTGAAGACGTTTGAGAGTTTCTGGTTGAAGGCTTTTCAAGCCAAGACGTGGAAGAATAAACTCAAAACGTTCTCTTGGAAGAGCTTTGGTGAAGATGTCTGCTAACTGATATTCAGACCTCACAAAATAGAGTTCCACCACACCTTTTTCCACTTGTTCCCTGATGAAATGATGTCGAATGTCGATATGCTTTGCTCTTGAGTGTTGAACTTTGTTGCATGAGAGAGCAATAGCACTTTTATTATCACAGTACAGAGGGATTTTGCTGAATTCAAAGCCATAGTCAGATAATTGAGATCTCATCCATAAGATTTGAGCACAACAGGATGACATGGCTATGTATTCAGCCTCTGTAGAGGAAATAGAAGTACTCATTTGCTTCTTTGAAGACCAGCTCACAAGCTTATCACCCAAAAACTGAGCACCTCCAAATGTACTTCGACGAGTATCTTGACACCCTGCATGATCAGCATCTGCATAGGCTGTTAGTGACATGCCGGTGTCCTTCGGGTACCAAAGACCCATATTGATGGTTCCTTGGAGATACCGAAAGACCCGTTTAACTGCTTCAAGGTGCTTTTTATTAGGCTTAGCCTGGTATCTAGCACACATGCAAACAGCGAACAAGATGTCTGGTCTACTAGCTGTGAGGTACATCAGGGATCCAATCATACTACGATATTTCGTTTGGTCAATCATGATCCCTGAGTGGTCCTCATCTAGTTTGGTTCGATCAATCATGGGGGTGTCAACAGGGTCACTTGAATCAAATCCAAATTTCTTTAAGATCTCTGATGCATATTTAGATTGATTTATGAAAATGCCTCCGGGACTTTGTGAAATTTGTAATCCCAAGAAAAATGACATTTGTCCCATCATTGACATTTGAAATTTTGAACTCATTTCATTAGAAAAACGGTCACACTCATTGGGGTCAGTCGAGGCAAAGATGATATCATCAACATAAATTTGAACATGAATTAAATGTTTGCCTGACTTCCTGGTGAACAATGTTGGATCAACTGCTCCTTTGCTAAATCCGGTAGATAGAAGAAACTTTGACAGTGTATCATACCATGCCCTTGGAGCTTGCTTTAAACCGTAAAGAGCCTTCTTCAAACGATAAACGTGAGTAGGATGCTCTTGATTCACAAATCCTTCAGGTTGGCTGACGTAGACGACTTCTTTAAGATCTCCGTTCAGAAATGCCGTCTTTACATCCATCTGATAGACTACCATGTTCTTACTAGCAGCATTAGCCAAAAAGATTCTGATTGGCTCGATTCGAGCAACAGGAGCAAAAGATTCTTCAAAGTCAATACCCTCCTCTTGACGGTATCCTTTAGCAACTAATCGAGCCTTGTTCTTCAATACATCACCATGCTCATCAAGTTTCACTTTGAAGATCCATTTTAGAGCAATAATCATGGCACACTCTGGAGCAGGTACTAACTCCCATACATCAAGTCGATCAAACTCATGAATTTCATCTTGCATAGCATTGAACCAGCTGTCTTCGTTCATGGCAGTTTTAACATCTTTTGGTTCGATCTTAGATAGTACGGAGTTGAAGAAGCACCATAAGGCATCGGTTGCAAGTTGTTTCCGTGTTGATACAGGACGAGATGGATTTCCAATGATGTTGTCTAGTGGATGATCGTGAGTCCATTTTCTAAGGTGTTCATGTGGCAGTTGTTGAGGGACTGAGGTAGCAGAGTCGATGTCTCCTGAAGAAGATGGTTCTGATGATGATTCAGGAGCAAATATGTTTTCAAATGGAGCATCTTCAGGAGTAGCAAAGGGATTAACTTCATCATTGATTCCAGAAACCGTTCCATTATGTACATTTGAAGAATGATGATTTGTTGATGAGACTGAAGGATCAGCAGCAGGTGCATCTTGACTTAAAGATATTGAGACTGAGGGATTGACTTCATTCACAGGAATATGAGCAGCCTCTGTTATAGGAATCGACACCTCATTAGTACTTGGGTCATAAAGTTCATCAAACATAGGATCAAACAATTTCTTTAAATCATCTTCAGATGGAGGTACATATGGAGTTTCTTGAGAAGAGTTTGGAACAAGGGATGAACCAATGGGACTGTTTTGAAGTGCGGGTCCTGAACTGGAGTGTCCAGGAGCCATTTGACCGGTCAGCTCATCAAACGTAACGTGAATTGTTTCCATGATATTTCGGGTTCTTTTGTTGTAGATTCGGTATCCCTTTTTGTTTGGAGCATATCCTACAAATACTCCAATGTCTGCTTTAGCTCTAAGTTTGCTTAAGTCTTGTCCCTCATTAGTTGGATAACACAATGAACCAAACACACGAAGGAAAGAGAGATTAGGTTTTCTGTTGTGGACAAGTTCATATGGAGTTTTTCCATGAACAGTGTGAATCAGGGAACAATTTTGTGTGTAGCATGCAGTGGCAATAGCTTCAGCCCAGAGAAACATTGGAACCTTTGAGTAAATCAGCATTGTTCTAGCGGCTTCTACAAGAGTTCGATTTCGTCTTTCAACTACACCGTTCTGTTGAGGAGTTCGTGGAACACTTCTTTGATGGCTGATTCCAACGCTTTCATAAAATTCACTAAGTTGTATGTTGACAAACTCAGTTCCATTGTCTGTTCTGATAATTCTGACGGTTTTGTTAAGTCGAACCTGCAGCTGTTTGATGAGTTTGATGATGATATCAGGAGTTTCATCCTTTGTCCTTAAGAACTTGACCCAGGTGAATCTAGAGTAATCATCAACCACAACTAACACATATTTCTTCCCAAAGATATTATGCACCCTCATTGGTCCACATAAATCCATATGAATCATATGAAGAACTTCTGTGACAGAGTTAGTAGGTTTGGGTTTATGGGCATACTTCTTGCTTTTTCCCAATTGACATGCTGAACAAAGATGATCCTTTTCGTACTTGAGTCTAGGTAAACCTACAACTAAGTCCTTTCTGGTGAGATCATTGATGGTGCCGAAGTTCAGGTGATTGAGACGACGATGCCATAACCATGACTTTGTTTTAGAGGCCTTTGACAGCAAGCAAATTGGAGAAGACTTCATCATATCTTCGATAGAGATGGTGTATAGATTTGAACCACGTGAACCTCTTAAAAGTTCCTTACCATCAAGTTCTCTAACGAAGCAGGTATGTTTTCTGAAGGCTACTTCTAGATCAGAATCGCAGAATTGACCAACAGAGAACAAGTTGTGACCAAGACCTTCTACATAGTAAACCCTGGAGATAACACTTTTGCCAACAACATAGTCTCCATAACCCATAATAGCACCGAAATGATCATTCCCGAATCTAACTGTCCCGATGAATTTGCTCACGAAGTTCATGAGCCGTGACCGGTCGCAAGTCATATGTAAGAATGGGTTCCATTTGGTTAGTAACAATGGTTGGAACACCCACATCAGAAAAAGAAGCATTCATATCAGAAATTAAGGTACTGGAATCATTGTGAATAGATGCAGTACTAGTGTCTGTATTAGCCCTGTTCACAGTGTGCTCACTTCTTAAGGGAATAGTTCTACCAGTAGGCATCCATTTTCTAGTGGCATTGTCTGATTATTCTTATGACCAACAGGTATCCAATAATAACCTATCTTACTAAATGTTCTTCCTGTGGGTTTCCACTGTTTTCTAACTTTCTTTCGTTTTTGCCTTTTAGCCTTCTTAGCATGAATTTTAGCATTAACAATATTAACTGGACAATTAACATCATTAGGTAAAGCATTAACACCACATTCATGATTAGAAACAGAATTCAAGCAGACATCAATACAAGGTTTGCAAATAGTATCAGAATTCGAATTAATTACAGTACGCCTATGGCTAATACTAGAATCAACACGATTCGTTTTATTCGGTTCAAACTTAAAGTTCCTAGATTGTTCTTCTACTCTTTTCCAGTGCACATTCTTAGCTTGCGAGGTCCTATCATTCCTTGTATTGTCTTGAGACTTTGACCTGCTCCCTTTAATGTCACTGATTACTCCTGTAGAGGGAATGGGAACATTAGTTGGTTTTACTACTCTTTGCATCACCTGTTTAGATGTGCTGGGATCTGAACTACATGCAGGCACACTAAGGTTCACTTTCTTAAAACTAGAAGTGCTGGGATTTGTACTCCTAGAAGGCATACTTGAGTTCTCTTTCTTAGCATTGACAAATCTGGAATCTGAACTACTTAAAGGCACACTAAGGTTCACATTCAAAATATTGGGCATCGAATGAATATCATACTTGGCATTAGGCATCGAGCATGGAATCAAAGGATTAACTCTCTCACCTAATGACTTTGGGCATATTGTGATCAAGCATTCTAGGATTTCTTGAGATCGTTTGGCATATAAGCATGCATGTCCAATTGCATTATCATGAGGTTTCTCTAACTTATCCTCTTCAACAATCTCACGCAGACATTCTAGGCAATCCTTAAGGGATGAGAAGTATGTTTGAACAGCAAGTTTGTTGTTCTTGAGATGAGGAGGGACATATTTCACAGACAAAGCATATTTATTACAAGAGTGAACCTTTGATACACCATTCTCCCCATTGGTCATAGGCATTTTCCCTTTTACCTGACTCTTCAGATTCTCAATTTCCTTTTGCAATGAAGCTATTTGTTCATTATTTTTGTTACGAGTGACCATTATTGATTCAAATAACTCATTGAAATGACGTTTAACCTTTTCATTTTCTTCTAGAAAACTTTTGTTTTCCTTTTGTAATGCATTTACTAGGTTTTGAAGATGAAACGTTTGAGAATTCTGAGAATCTAAAGGAGGAGGCATTTGGGAGCCTGTCATATTGTTTGTTTGACCCTTTAATTGAGAGATTTGGGCTTTCAACTTTCTGGTCGTGTTGCAATGAGCTTGAATCTGTTCATCACGTTTGTTAATTTGAAAAACTGCATCAAACTCTGGAGCATCTGACGATGTCTTGATATTTGAAGTTTTGACATTTTCTTTAAGATGTTGATATTTTAGTTGTAAATTAAAATGCTCAACTTCTAGTTTAGAAAAATGTTTGTTAGGAATTAGAAAATTCCATAGTGAAGAGTCGGTCACCCCAAATGTTATCTAGCTTAAGTTAGATCGTAGACTTGTCGTTAGTTACGTTATTTATCAGTTTATTAGTTAGTCAGTAGCGTAAAATAGTTTAGTGCAACACCGTGGAGGAAGGACGGGTCTTTACCCACTGTATACCTGATCCACAGGCCGATAGGAGGTCGTATTTCTTGTAACTATAAATACCCCTTCCTTCATGGAAGGGGTGGTGCTTCTTCTCATTTTAATCTAATCTTTCATTTGTGTAAACCTCTAGCAAGAACACCCTCTCTCTCTACTAACTCTCTAACCATGGCAAACATATATTTTGATCATCCAAGACCACCCGAATCATCAAACACAATAAAATAACGATCCTACAATTGGTATCAGAGCCAGGTTTTTGTGTTTTGATGATTTGTTGTGGCTTGAATCCTGTTTAAACTGATTTTATATCACTTTTGTATTGTCGGATATTTGTGTTTTATATACTGTTGGTGATATCATCCTTTTTAACAAGATTTTTTTGTATCTTGCTTTGGTCAAAATGGTCTCTTGCTGTTTCAATATCTCATTCTTTAGACTGTTTTGTACCAATCTTCATCCATGAATCAATGGTCAACTGGTCATATCATGTGGTCAAAAGGGGTCAAATTTGCATGTCTTTGGTATGTTTTTCTGGGTATGTTGAATATGGTCAGTTTATATGTGGTCAAAAAGTGGTCAAAACGGGTTAAAAATGCAGTTTTTTTCTTGTCACTATTTCTGGGTTCATCATAGCGAGTTGGGTTTGCATTTTTGTCCAGGTTCTATGTATCCACTTGATAGCGAGTTAAGTATATTTTATGTGTAGCGACTTGACTCAAACACTTTGCTAGCGACTTAGAAATATCTTTCACCTAGCGACTTGTTATTTAACAAGTCGTAGCGAGTTGTTAAAGTCAAATGGCTAGCGACTTGCGCGTTTAAAAAGGGTAGCGACTTGGATTATAATGTTAGCGACTTGGTTTGAATATTTGGCTAGCGACTTGGTTTGAAAACAAAGCTAGCGACTTGTGTAGCGAGTTGACTATTTAGTCAACTCAAGTCAATAGCGACTTAGCTAGCGACTTGGCTGATAAGAATATGACAACAGAAAGGAGAAGGAGAGTTTGACCATGACCTCACAACCTTAACATCAATACAGAACTGAACATACACCACAACATATACAAAAGATCAATATTCATCTCGACCTCAGTTTTACCATCATTGGTCCAAGACTTAACCAACACTCATCATCATCATACCACAAGATTACATCAACATCACTAACTCACCATAAAGATCTCAGATTCTTTGTGGGCAAAAGATGAATCAATGACCATTTTCAGGTCCATACATCCCCATAGCAATCATCATTGATCATTGTTTTTGAAGTGGATACTTCAAATACATATATACGAAACATGAAAAGTAAAGAAACAAGCAAGTCTACTTTTTCTTTTACTTGATTCGATCCAGTAAACTATTGTATCCAAGTCTCAAATCAAGACCAGTATCATGTAATGATCTCAGTTTGTTTTTTCGTGGTTCTCACAAGTTACATCCAAGACTATCAAGAGTCTTAAACACGAAAAATAATTCAAACCATCATTGATCTAAATGCTTTTGATTATTTCCGAATCCTTAGATGTAAGTGAATAACAAGAATGTTATCCCTCTTGTTTAGGTTCGTGTTACTTTTGACTTCATACGAAATAAAGAAATGAGTTTAACAAGTATGTTATCTCAAATCTTTGATTCGTGTTACTCATATACAACAATGAACATCAATAACGTGCATATGTTATACCTACCTGGAATATGTCCTTGAAGCCGACTCATATGTCCCTGCCATCCCTGTGGCTTAGTGTCATCGTGTTGTGTCTAAACACGAGGAGTACGGACTACACTTGATCAAACCCTTTATTCGGATTGATGATGAATTCGGTAATGAGATGAGTTATCTTTGTTGAGAAACCAGTTTGGAGATAAGAAGAGTTTGGGTGAGTGAAAAGAAAGTGTGGTAGGCGCATATATTTGTGATATCTGTGTTTTAGGTTTAGGGTTATCTTGTGTTGTGAGCATTATATCCGGACATGCAAAGTATCAATGGGTCTGTTTTTGAGTTCGTGGGCTAGGAGAATACCACATGGGCCCAGGTGTATTGTGTATGAAACGTGGGCTTTGGTTTCATTTGTGTGATTTGTGCCTCAGCCTCTAACCGGATATGGATTTTGTGGACTCGGGATTTTTTTAAGTGTGTTACCCGGTTTTTCTTCTAATTATTAAGGGTACATATTTTATCTTTGCAATGGATGGTATTGTCAATATGAAATAACGTTTTTAAATGGTCTTGGACTCGTTATTTGTCTTGGGTATATGGATTAATGTGATAAATTGGACGGAGCTTAATGAATTTTGAATCAGATGATTGATCTGGACTGATATGGATTGATTATAAGCCTTGAGAATTTATGTATTTCGGACTTTATGTGATCTAATCATGAGATTGGATTGTGAGTGTTGGGATTATGAGATTTGATAATGATGAGATTTACTGTAATTTGTTGATAAAGAGTGATGATGAGATTCATGATATTATGCAGAATGATACTTTGGTTTATTCATTTTCACGAATATTATTTTGTCACAGCTTGAATTGATAACTGAAACTAGGCTGACTACGCGGGTGTTTGTACGGTATCTCTTATTTGGTTTTGAAGTGAAGTTTTCCGAGCGTGTTTACTTATTTCGTCTTCTTTCTTCCTACCCTTCCGCGAAGATGACTTGTTTGGGCGTTTATAGAGGGTGATAAAGACTTGGCTATTTTATTACGGTTGTGATTCTTTCTCGCTTAACCCACAACGTAATTATCACTTCGGTGTCTCACGCAGTTGAGGATATGTCAAGAGGTTTTGTACATTGGGTACACCGTTTCTTCTTCACAGGGATTAGTACAAGCTTAAGTAACATATCTGGGGAATTCTACTTCATGATCAAGTTTGGTATATCGGGTTTACTTCTTCGTGTGGTCACTACAATAGCCGACATAAGGCGTGTATGATGTGTTTACCAATGTGTGGATTGGAGGGTTGATGTTATTGATGATGATGGATAATAAACAGTTGATGAACCGTGGCATGTTCCCCTAAAACAGATATTCACCGAAACCAAAGTTGTCATTACACATTCAAGCTGACATTGTTTACGGTTTTGTCTTGATTTTGTAAAATCCCGCGAAAGAACCTATTTCTCGGTTTAAATCATAGACTTGTAAAATCCCGTGACAATGGAAACATCCTGGTAATAGTAATGTGCATTTCCGGAGCTATCTTACGGTTTATTCCTGGTTTTGTTAAATCCCGCGAAAGAATCTATTTCTCGGTTTAAACCATGGAATTGTAAAATCCCGTTATGATGGAACCATCTTGGAGAAGAGAAAGTGTAATTCTGGATCTTCTTGATGCTGGTACTACGGTTTCTGCTTCGAAGAAGGGATAAAAGGGTGTACTTCATGAATTGGATGTGTGTTTGGATATTCGTCATGGCGGTTTGGTTACTTCAAAGTTTTACGGGGTGATGTGCTTATACCATGGTCGGGATGAAACCATTATTAAAGTTCATTTAAATGTCAAAGAAGGCTAGATTTGAGCAGTTCAGAAGATGTGACAACGGCGTTAATTCAGTATTATTTATTTGAGGTTGAAGTGAAATATCACGGGCGAGTGTACTTAGTATCTGAAGGTATCGGGGATGGTTGGATGAAGATTCTTCATGATCCTTGTTCGATGCTTATTATCAAAAACGAAGACTTGGAAATCTAGTTATTGTTGGGTGTCTTTTACCTTTTCTTTTACCACTTGGGGGAATTGGGCTCATACCACTACAAAATAACTATCACTTTAAGGAGTTACGTTGTAGTGCTCAGTGTCACATTCAATTGTGGATTTTCAAGAGGTGATGTACGTCTATTACTTGATGGTTGGTTGGTTGAAGAGTATAGAGTACTTAGAGATTCAAATGGGCATGAAGTCTCGTCACCGCTCTTTGTTACATATGTGCAAGTATAAGTCACGAGTTCGGGATAGTTTACTTCAGGGTCAAATTCATCATATTGGGTTTTCTCCATCAGCTGTCACAACAAAGAGCCTACTGAATGATAATGGGGTTGATCACATGTTTTGCCAAAAGAGATTGAAAAGAGAGAGATTATGACGTATGAACACAACAGTTCATGCCTCGTACCTCAAAGAAAAGAAAAGTGTACGCTTCAGTGCGCTTTATCTTCTGAAGAAGAGAAATCTTCTTATTATGACCATTCTCATCAACATGCTTCATACTTTTTCCATGCGCTTCAGTCATCAAGTGAACCGGGCTACCACTGATTGTTTTCTCATTCCATTTGCTCGATTATAATGAAGATGGCGACATCATATGCTTATTTTGCGGGAGAGAAGTGTGAATAGAACATTCGGATGATTTTCACTTATTTAATCAAGAATGGCAACTCCGTTTGCAATTCTTGAGGGGGAGAAGAAGTGTGAAATTACTGCATGGTTGATTATTATTTGAGAATTTAAATGGTCATAGGGCTCTAAACTCATGTAAGAACCGAGCTTCTTCTTATCGGGTAATCTTCACATGGAGTTTCTTCTTAAGAGCCGTTAGTTGACATCTTCACAAGCTGATATGAGGTTATTGACAAAGTGCTTCCGATTAATGCTTCACGTGCACATCAACATGATGATTCCGAACAACCTTCTGTTCTTGTTTGATGTGATTGTTTGCTTGGTGTTACCATTTCGTGTGTTCGTTGCGGCCTGATTGCTGATTTCCTTGATGAACATCTTTCTGTTCTTGTTTGATTGGGAGGGATGTTAGTTAAGGGGATTTGCAAGATGTAAGTTGATTGGGATGCTTTTTGGTGATGTTCTTGTTTTGGTGAGTTGAAGATGTTAACTATTTATTCCCCAACTGGACAATCTTGAAGAAGGTCGAGTCTACAGTCGGTTCTACATATTGTGCTACATGTTAGAAGACTAAAGACGTGTTGCATTTAATGATCTAAAGACTTCTTCTTAATTCATGGCATTTATCAAACAGATTGTCGGTTTAGGGGAGAGCACTAATTGGGGGAGAGTGATATGTCAAATTTAATCCCCAATTAGACTTGCTCACATTCTGCAGCAAGTTGATTCTCACAGATACATATGAGCTAATGATGTTCTTCTCAAATGATTTCTTGTATTTGGGCTTTCAAAGTGTTGCTGATTCTGAAGTGTCAAAACCAGCAAGGGGGAAGGAGACACGTATCTAAACGCGAGTAAACTTGATGAACTTAATACTTCTAAGTAATTGAAGATATCCCGGGAAGACAAATGTTATTACCGCAGAGAAACTCAAGGTTTGACTCATGGCGAGTAAACTTGATGGACTTAATACTTCTAAGTGATTGAAGTTATCCCGGGAAAACAAATGTCATGACCGCAGAGAAACTCAAGGTTTTACTCATCAAAGCGTTTAGTGTTCTTATTTCAACTATGTGGGGGAAGAGATGTTAGAGAATGTTTCTGAAGATATAAGAGGTACATTGGTGTGTGATGATCTCGATGTTATCGCAATCATCAGGGGAGAGAGAATTGTGTACATTGGGGATGCTCAGCTGTTTTACTTGAGGGCTTAATCTGTGATTCAGAGATATAATCACTTATTCCGGTGTTGACATCCGCAGAGATTGTCACCCGCAGAGATAATCAGTGATTCGGCCTGCTTCTTCAATGTTATCGGTTGTTCTCTCTTTGGGGAATGTGTGTACTTCGGGTCCTTGAGCTTCATACACGATCATCAGGGAAGAAAGCCATTGTTTACCACAAACATTCGGGAGGTGTTTTCCTTCCGGGCATGATGTGTATTCGGGAGAGTTCTTGGATATTGGTGTACTTCGGGTTCTTGAGCTTCATACACATTCATCAGGGACGAAAGATGTGAACATTGGGGAGTTGTTCTTCATTACCCTCATGATGTGTATTCGGGAGAGTTCTTGAGCATTATACAAAGAGACTGACTGCATCAATTCAACTACTAGGGGGAATTGTTCTCTTGACACCTTTTGGAATGGATCGCTTCAGACGTCAGTTGAAAAGGAAATTTGAGAAGATTGTTTTATGTGTGGGATGATACGATGCTGTTCTTCTTGTTGATGATATAACCTCGAACGAAGAATCACGGTGATTATTCTTGAAAGGAGCAGCGGGATTTATGATAATGGTGTGCTTCTCTATGCACCTGGCTAAGGCAAGCTTGAAATAGAGCTTTGATTCTGCTCAGCTATTGGATTTTCGGTTTGGGGGGAAGCTGCCAAAGTCTCTTTTTCAGATGGTTCAATTTCTTTCTACTATGCAAGAGCCCTGGAAGCTTTGGTGGTGAATGTTTAAGAGTTGATGACTTCTATCTTCTACGATGTGCTGCTCGATATCCTTATCTCGGTACTCGTATCATCATCTTCTTTTACTATATCATCTTCTCTATCTTTGTATATATTTATCTGAAAAACCAAATACAAAAATATAAAACCAGCAAAACAAAATAGAAAAATATAAAACCAAGAAAAAGAAAATAGAAAAATATAAAACCAACAAAAACCCATAAAAATCAGAAAATTTGAAAAATTCCAAAAATATGTTCTCTCTAGACATGTCTTCTGGTATCGATAACATCTACGGTCTTAGAAATGTCATTCAATAATGGCACGGGACTTTAGATGAAGTTCGAGTAGGAGGTGTAAATATTCTTTTTTAAAACATGTCACAAATCAAATGGCTTACAGTTATTTCAGACTGTAACCCGGGCTTCAAATTATGGCTTGCAGTTATTTCAAACTGTGACCCGCGCTTAATCATGGCTTGCTATTATTTCAGATGGCAACCCGCTCTTTAAAGGAAGGAAAGTGTTGCGCTAACCAATTTTTCAAATATTTCATGCACTTTTCCTAAAAACAAAACAAGGAAAGTATGTCGAAGGACTGCTGTTCCTACACAAATGTTTTTCCGTCTAAAATTCTTCAGAAAAATATTTGGTGTTTTAACAAAATGGTGGTTAATGAGTTGCAAAACCAATCAGTTTTAGAGTTTTTCGTAAAAAATTGAAAACTCAATCAATGACTTTAGCGCTTTTAATCTTTTCAGAAAATAAGTCATTGATTGAGGGGGAGAATGTTTTCAAATCTATATCATCTAACGAGCTTTCTTGATTATCCTACGTGCTTAATTAAAAATGATATTTGCCTGTGTCGAAGGACTAGGAATTTAGGATATGATTGTTAGGTTTAGATGATTAGAGTTTGATTAACACATAAACCCCATGCCTTATATGATCTGATTGTTATGTTAAATTGACTTTAATTAGTCGATTGTTGTTTGGGTGTTGTCGACCACCATATATTTGTATGTGTGTTCACTAAAATATGCAGGTATATTGGTATATAAGAATGTTCCCGATCCGGATCCCACAAATGAACATGATTGGATGCCGCAAGGAAAGGGTAACGATATCTTGGGTTGACAAATGAAGAAACGGAGCTTAATTGGACTTCAATGGAGAGTTGGCATAAATGCAACGTAAGAGGTATCACTGCATCAGCAGATGGTTTTCTTCTAAGTGATTGAAGAAACGGAGCTTAATTTGACCTCAGTTGACATTCATAATGCAACATAAGAAGAAGTCTCACTGCATCTGCAGACGGTTTTTCTTCCAAGCCCTACAGCAACAACAGAAGCTTCTCAACCACTTAATATATCTTTGTGCAGGATACCATTTTTAAACAATTTTGAATAAGTTGATTAAATTGTTTTGAAAATGGAAAAATATTGTTTTGAAAATAAATTGAACTTAATTTTGAAAATCACCGGACTTCATTTTATCAAAACTTGAGTCACTCAATTATCGACTACGGTCATGGATTGAGGGGGAGAGTGATTTAAAATAATATATTTTCAAACGATATTTCTTCACAAAAGTTCCGCTTTGTACTATATAAGTGGTGATCTAAAGATTTAATGTTATGTCATGGTATGATTTTTTCGTTAGAATCAAGGTCTTTCAAAATGAAATTTTTTCTGTTCTTGTTTGATTGTGAAATTGTTTTATTTTACTAAAAGATCTCTTAAAAACTTTCATACCTGATACTAACAATCTTTAATGTCTTAAATTGATCCTTATCTGTCATTTTTCAAAAATTAAATCTCGCCACGTCTTTCCCCAAATTTTTCTAAATGATTTAAATCAGTTGGGATCACAAATCTCGTTTGTTCTTGTCTTTTTTAAAGTAAAACTTTCTGGAACTAAGATTGCTTTTTTAGTATGGTACTGTATTGTAATTTAGAAATCTAGTGGTGAATATATCATGTTTCGCCTTGAAAACACTTCTTTATAGCAAACTTTTATATAATAAAATTTAGTGAGAGGGGGAGTTAGGTACTGGCATCAGCTATTAACTCACTGAGTTCAAAACTATTTTACTTCAGGCCACTAAAAGTTTTAATTCAAGTTAAATAAAAGTTTTGTTATAAAAAGGTAAAAGTTTTGTTAAATTAGTTGAATAAGTTTTAACAAATTTTTACCATAGGACGTGTTTCTATATAATTCACCAACTCTTCGAAGACAACAACGACATCCCGAACCTTCTTTTTGGCAGACGTCTACGTCACTCTGAAGAAGAATACAACGTAATACTTACAGTTGACTCCAGTTTAAT